>JAQZBX010075905.1:0-14522 GCA_029593785.1 Cabassous unicinctus
CAGACACACCTGTATTCTTCAACAGGGTCTTTAAAACCTCAGAATATTCCTCAAATTGAGTCAACTGATTTCCCATTACTCTATCAAGATTATTTGACTCACCACACAAGATTCAACGACCATCCGACCCAGCAAAAACAGTCCTTAGTTCCACAGCACTGATCCAGAGAAAAAGACAATGAGAAAAGACTAGTCAAGCCCCACGTTGGGTGCCATATGTTGTTGTCAGGGTGCAGCGCAAAAGAAGAGTCAGACAAGTTGATTCATATGAAGAAGAGGGCTGCAGCCACTCAGGCAAAAAAAACAGCCCAGAGATCACTGTGACACTTTCTTTTATTTAGCTTAAAAACAATGCATAAATTCTTCCCCCTTGACCTTGTTCTCCCACTACGTTTCTCTTACTACAGCAAAACACTGCCTCTTCTGACAGTCTACCAAGGGGAATAAGGATAAACATTGTTTCTAGCCCTAAATGCCTTAGTCTATCTAATATCTCAGCTTGGTGCATGAGAGGGCTACTTGTTCCTGTATTACTAGATAGTTTTTCTTAGGAATTTATACAGTAACTTCTTAGTGGTGGGTTCATCCCGCTCTGCTTCCTCCTATTGAAGTCTGCAGTAAGCAGAGACCTTGGAGGCATTTACTAAAGTTTCTCTGCCAGGAAGCATGCTTGTTGAATGCTTAACCCTTTATGCTCTGACTTTCAGCATCTTCTCCAACAAAAAACACATAAGTGGTCCTTGTAAAATTAAAACTTTTGTGCTTCAAAGGAGTTTGTTAAGAAAGTGCAAAGGCAACCTACTCAATTGGATAAATATTTTTTAACACTTATCTGATAAGGGACTAATATCCAGCATAAATCAAGAAATTGTACATCTTGAAAATAAAAAGACAACCCATTTCAAAAATGGGCAAGAGATTTGAATGAAACTTTTCCAAAGAAGAATTAAAAATGGCTTAAAATTTTATGAACAGATGTTTCACATCACTCACTATTAAGAAATGCAAATCAAAACTACAATGAGTTATCATCTTATCCCCATTAGACTGGCAGCTATTAAAACAACAGAGAACTGCAAGTATTTGATAGGATGTGGAGGTAAGGGAAACTTCATGCACTGCTGTTCAGTATGTAGAATGGTGCAACCATTGTGGAGGACTGTTTGGCGATTCCTAGGGAGTTAACTGTAGAATTGTCATATTATCCAGCAACCCCACTATTAGAAATATATCCAAAAGAATTGAAAGCAGGGACACAAGCAGATATATGTATACCAAAGTTCATAGTGGCATTATTCACTATTGCCAAAATTTGGAAGCTACTCAAGTGTCCATCAACGGCTGAATGGATAAGCAAAATGTAATATATACATACAATGGAATATTACTAAGCCATAAGAAGGAATGAAGTATTGAAACACATGACACCATGGAGGAATCTTGAAGACCTGATGTTGAGTGAAGTAAACCAGTCCCTAAAGGACAAATATTGCATGATCTCACTGACATGACTTAAGCATATTGAACAGACTCACAGAGTTAGAGTTGGGAAGATTGGTTATCAGCATAGAAAGGGAGTTGAGTGTGGTAAGTTGATGCTCATTATGGGCAAACACATGATAATGAAGAATGAGATGTTTTGGCAGTGGATGGGGGAGATAGTGGATGAAGTTACTGGAATGTGAGGATGAGTAGTGTCATGGAGTTGGGTTGGACTATCCAGAGAATTGGGGGGAACACTGGAGGAAAGAACAGGTGGGCTATGAGGATTTGGTTGACAGTAAAATGGTGGGAATGTTCTCTTGGCAAATATGCAGGAGAGGCTTACTGGTGCAGAGCAATGACAGTGGGGGGGGGGATATGTGGGAAAGGGTGCACATGGAAATGCTTCTCTGCGATATGAATGTGTTCATCTTTTCATAGGGTGTCATCTCAGTGGGTGGAGACCCACACAATAAATAAGAAAATACTAAACTCCCATCCTAGGAAGTCCTCCTACATTTTCAAATAGAGGGGCAAAAATCTCAAGTACATAGGCAGTGCTTAATAAAAGAAACAGACCAGTATGTCAAGCCTTCAATATTAGTGGATGTAACTATGAAACTTATTCTTCAATAATTTAAACTTAGTGGTTGCCATACTTTCTGAGGGAAAGGATATGGAAGGATGAGTGGAATATAGGGTATTTTGGGGGCACTTGAAAAGTTATACATGATCTTGAATTGATAAATACAGGTCATTATACATTTTGTCAGAATCTATAGAAGTATACAGTACAAAATGTATACCATAAGGTAAACCACTGCCATGGTTAGTAGCAATGCTTTGATATTTGTTCATAAATTGTATCAAATGTACCATACTCATGTAGGATGTTATTGGTAGGTGAGGACATAGGGGGAGGGGGGATATGGGATTTCCCTATATATTATAGGTGACTTTTCTGCAACCTAAAACTTCTTGGAAAATAAAGTAAGAAAAAATAAACCACTGGGGTAACATACAGAAGATCTTGTTTGTATACCTAAAAGATAACAGAGCTTAAGGTGATGAAAGGCACACAGTGCAATTTTTTAAGAAAATTTCACATTAACTTAATTTAATTTAATTTAATTTCATTATTAATTTTTGGATTTGTTTTTTTGGAAGTCTTTGATTGCAGAATGGTGGCAACTGTTGCAAGGGAGGGTCACTGGTACAGGTCATCAGTGGTGGGGGAATTTGTGGGAAGCGGTACACCTGTGGCATGCCTCTATGGAATATGAATATCTTCATGTAGTCATGGTGTATTGTCTCGGTGGGCGGAGACCGACATAATAACTGACATAATATTGAATTCTCATCCTGGGGAGTCCTGCTATATTCTCTAATAGAGTGTACAACTCTCTAGAGCACCTGAGCAGTGCCTAGCAAAGGAGTACAGACCAGTATGCCGGGCCCTTGATATTCGTGTTTGTACTTTTGAATATTGTTCTTATGAAACTGAAACTTAGCCTAGTAATATATATTGCCTAAGAGTTACCTTTTGAAAGCATCCTTGAAATTCAAATGTGGCCACTCTCTAAGCCAGACTCAGCTTATAAATTTACTACTTTCTTCCCAATATGTGACATGACTCCCAGGGATGAGCCTCCCTGACACCAAGTGATTATTACCAAGTGTCAACTAGTGATGCATTTGGAAAAAGGCCTAGACCAAAAAGGGGAAATATTAAATACAAATGACTTTTTAGGCTAAGAGATTTCAAAGAGAGATGGGAGGTGATTCCAGAGTTTACCCTTATGCAGGTCTCAAGAGAGTAACACTGACTGCCACAGTAACAACAGACTCAAATAGGGATGCTCCTGAGAGGTCTATAGGCATCTAGACACTACAGGCAGAGAAGAAAACCCCAGACACCCCTTTGTTGAGATTTTCCTTGGAATATATGATAACCTATCTTCCCAGTTTATCAGAGTCAGACTCATTTACAATTATCCCACACATGGATTTTCTCTCCCTTTTATTCATCCTAGAGAATTATATCTTCTTTTTGTTCATATGCTGGGTGAGCCCTGTATCTCAGCAGTGTTGCAGGCAACACCTACTTTCCAGTTCATTTGATTCACCTATGACAAGTAATGAGAGCATGATGATGGAAAATGCCCATTTCCAAAAACAGAGACTATCTACAATTGCAAGGAGGACAGTTCCATCCATCTGTCCCATTGTAATCTAAAGCCCCTATTAATCCAATCCAGAGAGGGGATAACCATCCCCAAATCCTCAAGATTGAGGAAGGAATAAACATAAGGTGGGCCTGCAAGTATGGTATAAATTAGATTTATTATTATTTTAGTAATGGAAGAATGCGTAACATTGATGTAAAGTCAGTGGTCACCAGAGGTTCTGAGGGAAGTGAGAGGGAAAAGAGTTGTAACATGGGGCAATTTGGGGACATTGAAATTGTTCTGCATGATAGTGCAATGACAGTCACAAGTCATATACATTTGTCAAATCTTTAAAATTGTGCAGTGCAAAGTGTAAACAATAATGAAAACTATAGACCATGCTTAGTAGCAATTCTGCAAACTGTGTTAATCAATTGTTACAAATGTACTACATTAATGAAAGATGTTGTTAATGGGGGAAATTGTGGGAGAGGGATGGGTGTGTTATATGGGAATCCCCTATATTTTTGATGTATCATTTATGTAATCTAAAGCTTCTTTAAACGTAAAGAAAAAAAGTCAACTTCCCTGTCTAAAATGATTGGAGGATAAACAAATATTATTAGAGTGGCATTAACAGAATTACAAAAATCTGAGAAACCCAAATGTTACTATGATATATTTCATTATTGTCAATTCTAGATAACGAATGGTGAAAGGATGTCACATTACAGTATGCCATAGGGATTAGAATCCTTTTTATAAAACTGAGAGTTAAAGTATTTTCAAGATTAAAATAAGGGGGAAATAAAATGAAGATTAGATATTTGGAGCTAAAGTGAATATAAACCTCAAAGAGGAGGACCATGACAGTGGAAATTATGTGAAATTTTAACTGCAATAAGTACATTAATATTCCTTTCCTAAAGCCAAATAGAATGGCAGATGGATACTTGGATAGTGATTAGGACATGTCAGATATAATGACATCATTATACAATTTCTTGTTCTTTTTCCATGCTAATGTTAAAGAGAATATCACTCACTTAAGGACATTTTTTGATAATATGTCCAAGCATCTACTAATTTATTGACCCAGCCCCTTCTTGTATGAATGCACAGGTTCCTGGAGCCACCTGATCTCTGAACTTGGAGAAATTCTACTAAATCTTTCCACAGTTTCTCTCCTTGCTACAACTGAGAAATCACATCTGATTTGTGGTGTGGATACCCTGTTTATATGAAAGAGATACAAGGATTTTGAATTATCTGCTAATATCAGTGCATTATCTTCAAGTCCAGGGCAGGCTATGATGAAGAATAAAGTAAACAATGAAGGTCAAAACAGGGAAGCACACCTTGAACACAGCATATGACAATCCTTCAATAGCAAAGGGTGCTTGATCATATGCCATAAAATATTAAGGCTCTGTGGTCATTGAGGCCCATGCCCAGGTTGAAAGACTGCAGCAACATTTTTTCGTTGCATAAAGGGAAAATTATGTTTCCACAGTGGTTGAATAGTATTTTTAAATATAATCCAAAAGTCATTAGGTCTCCCAAAGACAAATAGTTAAATATGGACAGAGTATCCTGACTATTTTTTAACTGTGTTGTGAAATACCAGCATAGTCCCTAAAGCATAATAATTATAAGATTATATATAAATATCCATTTGAATAGTGTTCATTCAGTTCTTAGCAGAGTTCTGTGTACTGGAGATTGAGTAGCAAGAAAGACATGAAATTTTAGTCTGGAAGATTAGACTTCAGTGGTGTGAAAAAAAGAAACCATGTCAGTTTTAATAATAAGGGAAGAATCAAATTTCTTCCACATACTTTTAAGTTTTTTGAAAGGCATATGAGAAAGCCTTTCATTTATGGTATGGCATATGAAGAAGCTCTTCCAGATATTTATTGATAGTTAAAGGATGAATTGGATACATTTGACAGAGAGTTAGATTGTAATGATGATGAAGATAATAGATAGATAGTAGATAGGTAGGTATGTAGGTAGGTAGGTAGGTAGATAGATAGATAGATAGATAGATAGATAGATAGATAGATAGATAGATAGATAGATAGATAGATGATAGATAATAACATTTTGGAGATTCAGTATTAGAAACCTGATGATTGATAGGTTCCATCATCCCTTCTCTGAACAGCTTTTTCTGGACTGTGTCCATCATGGCCCACTCTTCCTGGGTGAAGTCTATAGCTACATCTTTGAAGGTCATTGATTCCTAAAAGAAGAGAGACATTCAAATTCATACAGGACTACCCACACTAATATCACAGTAACATGAGTTAGATGACATCCTGAGGGATTGAGGGAATTTGGGGAGAGGAAGCACAAATTATATTTGAAATTCCAGTCAGAACATTATGAATGATGACCTAGTATCTGTATATTAGATATACCTACAGAGACATTCACATGCTGAATACATAATATTCCATTATAAACCAATATCACATGAGTTGTGGTGTGATTATAAGAGAAGGGCCCTTGAAAAGTGCTCTACACTATTACAATCCTGGCCTGACTCTTCCTGACTCTAGGAGGCCATACTCAATTTTACCTTGGACCTCTGATTCCTGATTATCACTTTCTATCTTATCTTCTCCTAGATTCTCAGATAAAAAATAGAGTTAAGTTCTTAATGTGTTTTGGTCTCTCTACCCCTAACAATTTTCACCAAATCTAAAATTTTGCTATAACTACTGAACTCCTTTTCCTCTAAGAACAGCCAAAATCAAGTGAAAATTATTCCCTTATTCATTGTTTCCACTTATCAAATTTGCACAAACATTATATTCAAAGAGGGAAATGGTTGATTAGGGACAAGGTGGTGATAAGAAATTCAAATATAAAAATATCTATATACACTTTAATATATTTGCTATATATTATAAATAAATAAATTATTTCTCATGGCATACCTTGCTTAACCCTCTCTTCTGCTCCTCTGAATAATATGCAAACTCTTACCGTAGCACCTTTAACACTGGCTTGATTGAACTCACCGGCTCAAATATCTACCTCCAATTTAGAGTGTCAAGTTGTGCTCTTACTCACCTCTGTCACATGCTGTCACCACAATCCTAAACCAATTACTACCACATACAAGTTTTATGAGGAAGTTATTTTTCCACCAAGGCCATGGGCTCCCTCTCTTCTCTGAAAACACAGGCTTAATGGAGGCTGGAACAAATTACTGTAAATATTGAAAGGAGATTATTTCTTAATCTGTTGCTGACCCATCTTAATTAACCCAGCATAATGGGCACTCTTGAGTCATTCTCAGATCCTTGAATATCTAATGAGTGTGCATAGAATAGACTGTGTAATAGGAGAAATCTGCCTATGTTCTGGCAATAGAGATGTAATTTCAGTAAAAAAAATCAATTCTTTACACACCAGGATATGCATTGTCAATTGTTTGGCCATCAGCTGTATTCCTCTGATTTTTCACTCTCAGGAACAGGCAGAAGACAAAGCAGGCAATGCTAACTATGGAGAAAGAAGCCATGAAATTCAAGACTTGTTCACCATTTCCAGAGTCACCAATTATAAATGTCCTAACTTTAACCTGGAATTATACATGCCCCCAACCAACAGAAATACACAGTGTGCTTCAGAAAAACAGTGAGAAGACTGTCATCTCCCAATATAGTAAGAAATGACTATGGCTTTTGTTGCTAATAAATAAGATATTTATACAGATATATTATAGATATGAATAAGAAAACCATTGTTTTATATGATAATTAACCCACAGTGTTTTGAATTTTACATTTTCTCCCTGATTACAAAACATAGGCATCCCTAACTCAGGCCACATATGGATTTTGGTCTCCACATATATACAAACACTATGCAATTTCTCAGATTTATGTGAGTTTGGTTTATGAACTAGCTTTTTATCAGTCTCCTGGACTCTCACTCCCTTCCTGCTCTACCCAACTCCTGCCCTTTTGTATATACTTGCCCGAAATCATTTTGGTTTCCCAACATGGGATTTCTAGAAATATCACTCCCTGAGCCCTGTCTTTTAGATATATCCCCAAGACTTTGATCCCATTGATGAAAATTAAAAATTCATGATGGAGTTAATCAGTTCAGGACTTAGATCATTAGAGGTATCAATATCATCGTTCATTCATGTCTACTCCTTAAACTTCCTTCATCAGAAAGTAACAGATTATATGGGTTGTAATATTCTGCCATATGCCACAAAACTCATAAGATAAAGAGGCTCAGAAAACAGAGACAGGGTAGGCACAGGAATGTACCTATTTCCTTTATTTGATATTTTAGGAAAATGGTTAGTGAAATCCTGCCCAATATCAATCATCTTTAGTTGCAACATCCTTGCATTAATCATTTATAAACTATAAGTTTCCCCTTAGCCCTTTGTTAGTAATTAATTTTATTTCATGGGCAAAATGATAATGTGTTATAAACAGAAGAAAACACCCCTTTGTATCTAAAATCTAGAAAAAAAGGGAAAATAATGTATTAAATGTGACATAGATTACTTACATTATTCTCGAAATAATCTTATTGAATATGGTTTATTTATGGAAAAGGACATCATCAGCAGTTCAGAAAACTTTAATAGCACAACAAAATTACATGGCTACAAAATGACAAAGCTAGAAATAGGATTTTGCTTTGCCTATATGCCATGCTTAAATTTCTGGAGGATTACATACCATGCCTAGGTTTACCCTGGAATGTACCTTGTCACATCAATAAGCAGGGACCACAGCCAGTGGTTACAGCCATTTTTGTTTGTTTGTTTACATGATTGCTTCTCATGCCCAGATTTACCTACCACTTAGGAACTTCCAGTGCATTGATCCCCCTTGCCAAATATCAGTCACTATACTGTCTCTATCCTCATTATTTCAGTATAGTTTAATCCACATTTACTCATTTCAACAGATACTTATCCAGACCAATATTTTGATTTTTTCCTCTGTCCATCTTACAATTTCTATGTCTACCAATAAACACTCCACATATTTAAAATTTTCTATGATACCATCTGACAGAGAACATGACTAGGAAGTGGTTCCTGGTATGAGTCACACTAGTGGCTATCAAATATGCGGTAACTCTACTGTATTAATAGTGTATTGATAATTAAATAATTCTGCAATTCTCCATAAACACTTCAATACTTCTCCATGTCTTTTGAATTTCACACATTCTCACATTGCCCCTCACTTTGAAAATATTGAATCATCTCCTACTAAGTAGATTGTTCATAAAATTTCACCATTTGCCATTTAATAGCATAATATTTTTAATATTCATTGCATTCACACACATTGGCTATTATTTCTCTCCTATTCAATTGAAAAGTCATGGTACCACTGGCTGAGTTCAATGTATCCAATTGAACTCTTTCCCTCCTGTTTTGTTGGTAACTATAAGCTGATCATAAATTCAATCTCTTTTTCCAGAAGCCTCTCCCTCACTTCACAATCCATCTTATCATGTAAGCTTATATAATTGCTTCATGACCTACTTTCCGGGCCTTTGTTTTTTCTTTATCTGACATCTTAGTTTCCTGTTTTCAAACTACTATATGAACTCCTTCCACTTTGCCTCTGCAAATAAGAGCTCAATACATTATTGGAACATCTTAAGACTAAATCCTGGCGCATCTTTTCTCCTTTTATCCACTATCCTTACATGCTCACATATTTAATTGATATTAATTTCTTCCATCCCTATCTCTGAATTGAAAGTAACAAACCATTTCTATGGCATGATTCTCTGAGCATTATCATCATTACATGCTTAATTACACACACCTAAAATGGAATATTTTTCAGAACATTACCTCTCTCCCAACATACAAACATTACATTTCCTTTAGTCTTCAATATTATTTAAGGTTCCCTTTAGACATTCAGAGATTGATCCTTTACATTCCTTCACAAAACTACAAAAGACATTTGAACAGTGTCTTTATATCTATACTAAGCACATTTTCACCATTCATTTCCACCTTAATCCACAAACATACCTTCTCACTCCATGCTCATTTTCTTTCATTCCTAGTTTAAATATGAATTTCTGAGGGATCCTATCATTTAACTCCAACAATGTTATCATTTACATTAGCTGTATGTTTGGTCTGTCTCTCCCCTTGTGGACACAGAAAATTCAATCCATGAATGTTAAGATGAGACAAATTTCCCTTTGACCATTATATATGCATTTTAAATCAGGAGAAATATGTTCACAATTACCTCACCTGCCCTCAGAAGACCACCTACCTGAAATATCTGTAGTCATCTGAAACATTTATTGTCTGATGAAAAATTCATTGGAAAATAAGGGACATCATGTTGAACATTTTCTCCATTACTCACTAGAAACAAATTAAATTGGAAAAATGAGAGAAGCTATTACTTTATTGAAAAACTGTCAAGAGAAAAAAGAAACAGTTTTGATGGTGTGCCCTCTTTTTATAGACTTGATGACTTCATGAATCATACAATTAAAACAATGCATCCTGATTAACTTGGATGTCAATCAAGAAAATTCTAGGTAGTGGGTGTGGCTCAAGGGGTTGTGTGACTGCTTCCCATATGGAAGGTCCCGGGGCCTTCCCCCTTGCCTCCTAAAAAACAAACTAACAAAAACAAACAAACAAGGAAACAAATGGAAATCACAACTCAGGGGAGTGGATGTGGCTCAGTGGTTGAGTGCAGGCTCCACACACACGAGGTCCCGTGTTCAATCCCTGGCCCAGGACCTGAAAAAAAGAAATCTAATCCAGATCTAACCCTTTTGCCAATTATTTTCCCTTCAATTTGGGACATCCAGAAATGCCACTAAGGAAAACAGATTATGTCCTTTAGCTCAGTCACCCTTTCAAATATCTCAAAAGCAACTCACATGTGCCTTACTCCAGATGCCTCTCACTTTTGTTAATTTTGGTGATTCTAGGCTGTACTCTAGAGAATATGCAGCAAGTAATTCCTTAAAGCTCTTTATTTCTGAGAGGTCTTGTGATTTGCCAACATTTTCTGGTTATGGTATCAATTTGATTCTAAATATATATAAGTAATTATCCTGAAATTTTATATTCAAAATATTATGGATTCACAGAAAAATGTTGGTTAAAACCCATTGAAATATTTAAAGTAGCAAAATTATTTGATCTTATTTGTGTTTGTAAATTAGTCTTTTACTGAAGAATGGAATGAAGTAATTTAGAGGGAATTAGTGATTTTTAAGAGTTAATTGGTTGCTTGGCATAGCAACCAATTAAAAATATAAGGGGACAGTATGGAAGTAAAAATATAAGGGGTCAGTGTGGAAGGTTATAGGATATAATAGTGACTAAACAAATCTCTATCATTTATTAATTTTGTCAGATATAATTGAGCTGAAATGATGCATTAGACTTCATGCTAAAGACTGACAATGCAGTTTTGAAAAAGGCTTTTAGAATGAAAGAGAGCAATAGCAGTTAAAAAAGAGAATCTCTGTTAAGTATTATTTATGGAGGAAAGCAAGGTAGAGTAGCATGTATAAAATGAGCTCATATGGTCAGAAAAATAACAAATACATGAATGTATTTGAATACATCTATATGCATATTTATATATATGTGCATAATAGAGTATATATATATATATTTATATAGCTTGGTATAATTACTTAGGTATGAATAATAATAGACAATTTACCAGGTAGTAAGTATGAATTACCTTGCGTTCACTTCCAGGGTATGAACAGGGAATCAAGAATTAGATCATGCTTAAAAAATGATTGGGAAGATGGCAAAGTAGGAAACTCCAGGAATCAGTCCTTCCACCAAAACAACCATTGAACTGGCAAGAATTGTCTGAATCAACAATTTTGAAATTCTGTAGACTAGTGGAACACTATGCAGCATCCAGGAAGGCGCTGGAGAAAGAGGCTTGTAAATTGAAATAATTGCTAATGAGTTTCAGCCTTCCTGCCATGATTACTGTCCCCCCTCCCATAAACTTTTCATGGGTAACAGTGGAGAATAATTTATTTTACAGTCACATGATTCCTTATTATTATGTAGTCATTGGAATGAAAGAGTTATAGCAGTTAAGTAACAGAAAGCTCTGTGAAGTCTTATTTAAGGAGGAAAGCAAGGTGCAAAATTGTAAATATAAAATGAATCCATTTGGGTAAAACAACAGCAAATACATGAATATATTGAACAAATGTAGGTGTATTTATGGATGCATAAAAGAGTAGATATGTTTATCTGAATATTGGGTATGATTATTTAGGCAAAAATAAGACAGACTACATGCCAGAGGGTTAATGTGAATTGCCTTGGATTCACTTGTGAGACAGGTACAAGTAGACCATGCAGAAAGATGGAAATTAAAGAAAAAAGCATAGATAATATGTACACCCCTGTAGAATTATTTAAGACTGTGTACAATGTATACAGTAATGGGTCCCATTAATATAATTCATGTGTCAATATGAAATAAAAAATAGAATATCCAAAATTATACTGTTAGTGCCATAGCTACTGATTTAAAGGGAACCATGATAATCTGTTAAATGGTAAAGGGTGAATAGAAAAGGGGGACTGTGTGACCTATCTTCCAAAATACAAACAGATCTACATGTACAACTGTAATTTTCTGTATGTATGTAAGGAAGACAGCATTTAAGGCATTTAAGGATACACTTTTGTAATTAACATTGGGAATCTAGATGGAAGAGGTATAATTTACATGAGGAAGTGGCTCTGCTTATCTATTTATACAAGTTTATAGTGCTTATAATAGAAAGTAAGATCTTTGTAAGTTAAAAATTAATAAGCACATATGTATAAATATTTCATTGGATATTTTCTAAATAAATTTTATTTGTTAGATGAAAGGCATGACTACAGACTACAAACGCCAGATCCAGCAGATCTCCTGCTTCGTATTTGAAAACAATGACCTTATCTGATCTCTATAACTAAAAATGACCAAAAAGAATTTTATGAGAATAAATGTGTTTATTCTTGATATAAGTATTTTTTTAACTTTATTTTAAAAGACGTTTTAGATTACAGAAAAGTTACACTGAAAATATAGGGGATTCCCACATATCCCACCCCATTCCCTTATCACCTTTTCGCTGATTAATAACGTCTTGCATTAGTGTCATACATTTGTAACAATTGATGAATAAATATTGAAACCTTGCTAATAACCATGGTGTATAGTTTACATTATGGTTTACACTTTGCACTGTACAATTTTATAGGTTTTGACAAATATATAAAGCCCTGTATCCATCGTTGCATTGTCATGCAGAACAATTCCAATATACTAAAAATGCTCTATGTTCTACTTAGTCTTTCTTCCCCCTCCCCTCAGAAACTCAGATAACCACTATTTTTACATCAATATTGAAGTAACTATTGAGTGTGCATTTCTAGAAATAAGGAGTAGTTGTACAGAATGTGCAATTCAATAGGCAATATATTGACCACTACAACTTTCTTTTTCCTTTTTCTTGTAAATAGTGCTCTCACCTTCTTTCCCAATGTACTCTGCTTGAAAACTCACCATTGTATACTCTAGATCTTCTCAGAAGACTGAACAAAGGGGGAATTAACTGAGAAGATGCTCTTTCAAGGAAAAAGATTTTAGGTAAAAGGTCTTCAAGGAGTTGGAAGCCATGAGCCAGCCTCTCCCCAGCCCCTACCCACCTCCTACTTTGGTATATCGGTGCTTCACAGGCTTTTCTTTTTTATGGTGGTTGTGTACAGATTGACCTCCTCTTAAAGCCCTCAGTTACCTCTGCTTCAGAAGCTATTGCTCATTGGACCTGACACTACATCTCTGCAAAATTGAAAAAAATAAAATAATGTAAAGGACACACTATGGATGGATGTGATTGTAAAAGAGGCCCTGACTAACTTTCTAGTATCTCTGAAAGCTTCTCTGTGCCACTCTGGGTCTCATATTTCAAGGAGATGGACATGCCTCTGATAACTCCATGTGTTCCCAAGCCCTAGGGCTTGATGCTTGGCTAAGACTTAGGCTTTTCTGCCCATTGGAGAATTTGGGTCTGAATTTGGCTGTCCCATTCTCACTTCTGATTATATAGGTTGCTGTTGTTCAGTTCAGATTTAGGATACCTTTAGCTCTCTTTTTTGCCTTTACTATGATCTGTGCTTTTGTCTATGTGATGATCTCAGGATAAGTCAGTGTATAGAACAGAAAAATTGAAAGCCAACAAGACTCAATGATATATGCAAACCACAGAGGAAAATCTATGTAAAATTCTCATACATTTATGGAAATCTTTGCAGCATTATATCTATGATCTACTGGTTCTATTCTTATCCAGAAAAGTAAAACACTCTATAATTTTTCTATCTCAACTGCCACTTCCACAAAACTAAGAGGAAAAAAAAAATCAAAAACCCAAATTCAGCAGGAAACTTCTGGTGTCATGAACTCACTTTATCTCACAATTTCCTCCCATCCTCTTGCAATGCCTTCTTACATTTCACTGCCTGTAGGTTGGCCAATTGTTCCCATGTAGGTGGTATTCCCCACAACTTTTCACTGCTTCTGTTCTTTCTACTATAAATCTGTGACATCATCCATCAGAAACACTCTTACCATGGAGCTGGTTAGTCTGAGACCCACTTCAAGATCATATATCCCAATAATATCCTATTTCTCCTTCCTTAGATACAGTGTGGCTCATATTCAGGGTCTTCTAGAACTCATTGTTCAGATAAGGCTTCTGTATTCTCCTTGTCTAGATGAGGCTCTGAGTCTGAACTGATATTCAGTTCCTCCCAGTGTAGGTGATACCTATGAGGCTGGGTTAAGC
>JAQZBX010075906.1:0-14533 GCA_029593785.1 Cabassous unicinctus
TTTTTTTTTTTTTTTTCAGCCTCGGCTTGCTAGCATAAAAGCCAAGCCAGGGCAAGGAGAACAAACAAAGAGCGGCTGGCAGCAGGCTCACGAATCTGTGGAGGGCGCCTGGCTTGGGGCTGCAGATGTGCTGAGACCACACTTAGCCTGGGCCTGGTGAGCTGGCGGGGAGGGTGCCCGAGAGCCGTCAAACTTCTCGTTGCCTCGGGGTTTAAATACAACACATGCCCACCCTTCCTGCTCCTCCAGGAGGGTATGCACAGAATGCGGGTGACTCACCAGTGGTGGCTTTTGAATGTGTCTGTCATGAGGAGGTACCATCAAAAGCCCATCCTGTTTCAGATGTTATTTTTTTCCACTCTCAGCTATGCAGCGCTAGAAAAGCTGAATGCTTAAAACCAGTGTTTGTTTAAGGCGCAGAAAGTGAAGGGCCACCTAATTGTGCCGAAGCAAGTAAAGCCCGGGCGCTGAAGGAAAACGTGTAAACAGTGCGGAGCTGGCGTTTCAAAGGCCTTGTTTTTGAAAAGTTTAATTATATTTCAACGAAAGCCAAACTGTCAAAACATGGGAGGGTGAGCTGCCTGCTTTGAAAATGCATCAGCCCTCTTCTGTGAAGGCCAGTCGCTGACATCCAAGTCGGAGCCCTAGCTGCGGGGAGAGGGGGAGGATGGCCTCGGCCGTCCGCCCCGCGTGTTGTCTTCAGTCCCAGGCCTGTGAAGTGGGACATTGGAGAGGAGACCAAAGGGAAAGCACGAAGCCCTCGCTGAATGGAGAGGGTTTGAAATCTCAGGCCAGCCCCGCGCATGGTCCATCGTCATTTACATAAGAGGAAATGTGGTGGAGAGCCTCACAACCTGACCCTGGGCGTTAGGAATAAAAGTGGGCTGGGTGTGCCCTCTGAGGCGGACGGGGAACCCGAAGCCCCTCCTCAGAGAAGACAGGCCGCCCCTGGGCGCCCTCAGAGCCAGGCGTTGGCGGGAGGCGCCCGGAGTTGCTTGGTTTTCAGGCTCTCTCTTTTTGGTTTCTCTCCTTGGTGGCGGAGACTTTGCCCTCCCTGGTCTCGGTTCCTACTCCTTCCTCGCCTTCCATGAGCTTCTAGAACAAACTCCCTGCCTTCCTGTGCACAGATTCCTAATCTTGGTCTTCTGATGTCTGAGCATTCTCTATATTCTTAAAACATTCTTAAATAAAATTAAGCTTGAGTTAAATTAAAAATAGCTGCGTCAGCCACCTTGCACGTCTTTGGGGTGAGGCCAGTGTAGGCATACAGGCAGACCACACCAGGTGTGGCAGCATCAAAGGCTTGGGAAGTGCTGGTCCAAGGACTGGGCCCCGGAGGTGGCCGCCGTCCTCCCTCCTTCTCGGTCAGGCCGCTGCCCCCCTGCAGACCGGCCTCCTTCCAGCGGGCTCCGGGGCCTGGGACCATCTTGCCATTTTCCTCTCAGATGCTGGTCTTTCAAAACGAGCCCCGGTGTCTATAACACGGCGCTTTTAGGATTTAGTACCCTCTGCTCTTCCACCCTGGTGACACGAGACAGCCAGCGTCTTCTTTCTCCTCCTGGTTTTGCTCATCTCCACCCGAGTACAATATATTTCATATAACCCAATGATGGGAAGAAGGAACTTTTTGGCCTATTGCCAGGGGGACTTTCTTTTGACCTCAGAGAAGGTTGCCAGATAAAATCAATACAGGTCACCCAGTTGAATTCCGAATTTCAAGTAAACAATGAACACTTTTTCAGTGTAAGTATGTCCTAAATATTGTATTTAAAAAGTGTGTCCCATGCAATACTTAGGACATACTGAGATTAAAAAAGCATTTGTTGTTTATCTGAAGTTCACATTTAACTGGACATCCTGTTTTTTGGTTGCTAAATCTGGCAAGCTGACCAGAGCCTCTTGTGTTCTGCATGGATGTGGGTTACCCGACTCACGGCAAATGAGCGGGTTCTTACTGGGAACAGAGCCCGATGGGACTGTGCTCACCCTCCAAGGCCCTGTTCAATGCAACCCGCTGGGCCAGATGCTCCCCCGTGAGCGCCTTCCTCGTCCCGCCAGGCAGCCGGGGCCTCCCTGTTCACACCGGTGTTGGCACCTCTGGCGGCACCGCGGCACCAGGGCCCAGGGCCTCGCGGTGGGCCCGGCCCGCAGCAGGCAGGCCCTCCACACAAGTGAGCAGGGCCGGCGGCCTGGGAAGCGCGGGCACCCGCCTCCACGAGGCCAGGCCTGCAGCGCGGCGGCCAGGGCAGGGGAGCCCGCCCCTCTGACCACCTCCAAATTGACCGGGAATCTCGCAGAAGCCACCGTGCCATTCACGTAATGATGGCCTTCTCCCTTTCTTATTCCAGACCATTTGGATTCTTTTAAAAATGACATTTGGGAAGCAGCAGAGGGTGCGGGAAACTCAGAAACTGGCCGCAATGGAAAACAGGAAAGGAGCGCCTCTAATTAAAAGCAGCTCGCTCCCAGCTCCATGTGCCGCGCCTGGAATCCAAGCGAGAAGGGGAAGCCGGTCCCCTTGCTGGCAGGCTCCGTGAGAAGGCAGACCCAGCCTGTGAGAACCCAGCGCCTCCAAGGAGGGCCTGGGGTTTTGTCCAGGAGGTCTCCACAAGACCTGCTCAGCGTCAGGGGTCTTTCCAGCGTTCCTCTCTCTCCCACCAGAGCTGACACAGGGCTCTGAGCTCAGTGCTCAGAGACACGGAGCTTGCAGAATGTGCAGAGCTGCTCAGAGCCATCTTGTGCTTTTTATCATCCTAAGCAGAAAAGCCCCCTTTGAAGTTGCCCAAGAATTGCTCTTAGCACACAGCATTTTCTTATTAAGCACTTGGCTTATTTAGCACTATCTATTTCCAAGCTATTTGTGCAAAAATAAATACCTTAGAGCACAGCTACGCTGTGTGATAGTTTGGTAGTAGATTTGTTTCATAGATTCAAGCGAGTTCCAGAGGTGGAAAGCCACTGGTCTTAGGTCACACAGCACATAGGTCGTTCATCTAATACAGACGTGTAGGGTACCATCCCAGGCACCGGAGAAATGAAGATGAAAAAGACACAGTTCCTGGTAGACAGTAAGGAAGGCAGGCACACCTGGAGCTAGCAGGAATGCAGTAGGATAGGAGATAGGATAGCAGTGGGAAAGAGGTACCCACTAAACAAAGAGGAGTGAGAGATTAATTTTGTTGGAGACAGGGTGCATGAGGGAGCGGTGGTCAGCCACAGTACCAAGGTTTAGGGTCAGGGCACAGGGGTCTGGTGCTGACGTTAGTCCTCTCGGTCATGGCTTTAGGACATCAGACAAATCATATGTTGTCAGAACGGTCAGCTGGCCTGGGGGCTGTGGGGCACAGACCCAGGAGCAAAGGGTCAACAGACAGGAGACCTGGATTCTAGTTTTGCCTCCTACATTGACAAAATTTGGGCATGTTATCTTACATCTCTGGGCCCTCAGCTGGGGTCCTCATCATGTGAAAACTTTGGGGAGACTGGATTTGGTGATTTCTAAGAGAGCTTTCCTCGCCAACATTCCAGAATTCTCTGTGAAGCCATAAGGCTTAGACCACAGCCCACAGCATTGACTCAAACTCTTAGCCGCCTCTGGTTCAGCAGACGATCATTCAACAACCCAACTAATATTTACTGAGCATGACGAGCTGCGTGGCCCGGGGGATGTGATGGGGTAGGAGCAGACACGGTTTCCCTCCCGTGAAAGGAGCTGTGGAGAAACAAGTTGGCGAATGTGCCCCTCTCTGGGCCAAGTTCTCAATGGTCTCTGCACCCTGGCCCACTGGGTGAGCACAAAGGGATCTCTGGGGAGTTGTGGACATAAAGCCTCAGCAAGTTCTCGCTTTGCTCTTAGTGGAGTTGCATCCTGTGGCTCTGGTGTGCTCGGCTCTTCCGAGCAGAGGAGGTGATTTTCAGGCAGATCGGAACAGGTTGTGCTCTGCTGAAGAGATTTTTCCAAGCCCCGTGGTCAGTGCCGTCAGTGGCTGAGGAGCAGCGTGAGGACAGGCTTGCCGCTACAAGTCTCGCTTCTGGGGGGCTCGGACAAGTCTCTCTCCCTTGAAAACACCCGTAGCGCCCAGAAGAGGCCCTTTCTAAGGGGAGTGCTAAGAAAACCTGTGGGGATCAGGGAAAAGGAATTAAAGCGGGTGTTTCTATGCTGATATTTTATATAAATGACTAAAAGGAAAATTTAGACTTTTAGGAAAAAAGATGTTAATTAGCCCAGGGTACATGTGGAAGGATGAGAGGGAGGCTGAAGGAGTCCAGGTGACGGTGAGGCCATTCCTTCTGCAAGGAGCTGGGAGCAATAGCTTTACCTTCTTTGCCTGGTGCATTAAATGCTAATTCACAGCTCAATTTTTTCCTCTCACAGTTAGAGGAGACTGCCAGGTAGCCTGAGCAGACCCGTTTCCCACTGGCATTCCAGCAGAATTACCAATAATTCCCACTTTCATTCTCAAACGCGCTCACTTGGACTATATGTTATGGTCACCCTAGAAAAGCCCAACCAAACATCTACTTTGAAAGTTCAAGTTGACTGGAGTAGAGGAGACAAGGTCCTGAAAGCACAAGGCCCAGCTTCCAAGCGGCAGGGAAGCAGACTCCCCTCAGTGCAGCCATTTCTTTCCAGGAAGCTCCAAGGGCTTCTCAGTTAGGATGGCCTTTCATCAATTCCTGCCCCTCCCAATGCCAGAACTACACTGAAGTTCTGGCCCTTACCACACCGGTTTCGAAAACAAAAGAACCAGGAAGCACTTTGGAAAACTTTTGGGCTCCTGCAGGGTGTCTGCCTCTGCCTCTCAGGCCACTCTCCCCCTCCACCCAACCCGCCTTCAGCACCTGCCGGTTCCAGAGGCCACCTGGAATGGAAAAGGCTAGACCAGAACTGGCCCCAGCCACTCCTCTCTCCAAAATGGCGCCACGGCATTTCATGATCCTAGTGCTCTGGAGGGTGCATGTTAGGGGAGTGCTGTACAAAGCGGTCCCAGAATATTGGCTTTCAAAGGAAAATCAGAGGGGATCCCAGCATGGCCCCATCTGGAAGAGGACACGGACCCTGGAGCTATGGACCCCTGGGTTCCAATCCTGCCACCCGGCCGATGACTGACAGCCTCAGGGTCTCACGAGTAAAATGGTGATCAGTTGAGAGAAAACTAAACGAAGAAGCTAAATAGGGCGGCCAACAGTCCCAGGTTGTCTGCAACGGTCCTGGTTTTAGCACCAAAAGTCTCAGGGACCCCTCAGTCCTGGGCAAACCAGAGTGGCTGGTTGTCCTGAATCGTGCCTGGTATTTAGTGATACTCAATGCGTTTTAGTTCTCTCCACTCCTGAAAAAAGAAAACAACACAATTACTCATGGTCGAATTTAAGATGTGGTGAGTGGTGAGTGCGGGGATATCTGTGGGTGAGAGGCTTCCTGAAACACGTGAGGTCCTTTCCATGTGCTCTCCCTACTCTACCGACAAGGCTGGCTCTGATCACACTATTTAAGGGGAACTGAGCACAGACTCTGGGAATCCAAAAGCACTGAAGCCACCCCCGCATCGCTGTTGAGAATGTCAGCACTTCCTCCTTTGCTTGTCTCTGTGGAGCTGATCTGGCCCTGGAGACTCTGAGAAGCGTGATGCTTCTAACAATAGAAAGTGCTTTCTCCCCATCAAGTTGGAAATTCTGCGTCTGGTACCCTTCTGTGCCCTAGGAATACAGCCGTCATCAAAACCAACTCCCTGCCCTCATGGAGCTTACACTCTAGAAAGGGTGACAGACAACCAGCCAAAAAATAACCAGATAATGTAAGGTCAGTTTCGTGCTAGGTGCTATGAAGACAAATGAAGAATTAGGAGACTGGGAGTGATGGAAGCTCTCTTAGGTAGGATCGGGTAAGCCTTCTCTGAGGGAGGTTTCGAGCATGCCATATGATGATTTGCAGGAAGCACCTTCAGGCAGAGGGAAACAGGTGAGTAAAGGCCCTGACAGAGGACCATGGCTGGCCTGCTGGAGGCAGAGTAAGGAGGTCAGCATGGCTGCAGGCAGCAGGTGGGGGTGGTCTTGTTGGACTTTGGATTTTTTTCCTAATTATGCAGAGAAGCAATTGGAAGTTTTGACTGGAGGAGTGAAATGATCTGGTTGACATTTTACCTGGATCACTCCAGCAGCTGAACGAAGAACAGACGGTAGAAGGGCAAAATGAGAAGTTTATGGGGCTATCGCAATAGCCAAGGTGAGCGATTATGGTGGACTGGACCCAGTGGTAGAAGCGGAGGAGGTAGGGACTGATTTGGTGCTAGCTACATTTTAAGGGCAGAGCTTATAGGATTTGCTGATGGGTTGGGGATGGAAAGAGAGAAAGAGAGGAGTCACTGATGATTCCAAGGCTTTTAGTCCCGGGTGCACGGTGATTCCATTTATGGACATAGGGATCATTGGGGAGGGAAGAGATTTGGGGAAAATCAAGGCTTTGGTTTTGGATGTTTTGAGTTTGAGATGCTAATTAGACACCCAAGTGGATATGTAGAGTAGTAGCTGTATACATTTGTTTACAGGTTATAGTTGTATACATATGTTTACAGGAAAATATTCAATAGCCAGTATGGTAAGGGTGCTGGTAGTTCAGAATGAACACTGGCCATAAAGAACAGGTCTGGCTGTAGCCGTGTGCTCTGCTAAATGCCAGCCCTGGATATTGAGTAGATAGTTCACTGCAAAGGCCCTGGTTTCCATGTGCAAATCTGCAGTTGCTGCCAGCATGCTGGCAAGACCACCCAGGGAGAGAGTGTAAGGGAGGCAGGGCAAGGTGGAGGAGGCACTCCAACCTCTCCATGACTAAGGCTCAGGAACATTTTAAGCTTCATTCACAAGTACAGAGCCCTGAAACAGAGCCTCCCACTGGATAGCAAATCTGAGATGCCCACTCTTCTCCAAGTGAACACATCCCTAATGACACTCATTGATTCCGCCGTCAGTGTGCTGCTCCTTCAGACTCCCCTGCTTCTCTTAAGAACTCCAGCATTCTTCCCATCACCCATGTACAGCAGCATTCTCTTAAACTTTTCCCTCCTCTTAGCTGCTGCATACAAGTAGTTGCCAAATCTACTTTCTCCTTGACTGGTCCACTCCATTATGTTCCCAAGCTGCCAGCCCTAATGGAATGCCCTTTGCTTCCTGCCTGAAGCAAGCCAATAGCTCCTCTTGCATGCTGGCAGAAGACAACTTGCAGAAATAGTGCCCAGTGGATGTAAGGCCAGTACCAGGCATGATTCTTGAGAGTCAGGCTTTGTTCAAGATCCAGGAATTGGCACAATGGGAGGATGCTGGGGTGTGGAGCACAGTTCCAGAGACTGTGAGTCCACAGGTAAAGCTGAGGTGAGGACAGATCAGAGCAGCCAGGTTTCAGAGAAAAAGACAAATGTTAAGTCCAAAGGTAAACCTGGGTCAGGAAGAGGAGGAGGAATCAGGCACTGTCTCTGGGCTAGTGTGTGTGTGTGTGTGTGTGTGTGTGTGTGTGTGTGTGTATGTGTGTTTCCTTTACACATCCAGCTGCTCCAGTCCTACAGAGTTTCAAATTGCAGCACACTGTGGCTGTCCACCTCCAGTCCATGCATAGCTAATTTATTTTTTCAAAGCATGACTCTGAGAGGGTGTGCACATCTTCCAGGCTTCTTGCTTCAGTTGACATCAAGATGCCTTGCCCCAACACTCAGGTTCCTCTGTGATTTGGACTTGTATTGCCTTTCAGATCTAAGTCCACTGCTGCCCTTCTTGCCCAAGGAACTTCTCCCTGATTGCCAAACAGCCACTCGAGCCTGAGACAGCCTGATCTCTCTCTTTGTTCAGCTTTTCCTCTCAATTGGAATACTCAATTTCCCTTCTATCAATAGTCGCCAAATCCTATGCGCAGAGGTGGCTTTACCATCAGGTTAATAGAGTTGAGGCCTCAGGGCTCCTCGCTTGCATGCATCCCTTCCAGAAGGTACCACAGCAGAGGGTTCGCACGGACATGTGTTTCGTGAGATTTACAGAAGAAAGATATTTTCATCAAAATAGGCTAAGGCTTTTGTTTCTTTCCACTCCAACTTTGCTTCCACACGCTTCACTAGTTCTGGTACGGAAGTGGCTTTGAGAATTCTGGGGATCCGCTGAGGGAAAATTAAATTCGGGGCTCATTTAATTTGGATTTCGGGAGATATCTAGGCAGTCTCTTCAGCATACAGTGAAGCTATTGCTAGCTGTTCTGATGTAGAAACGGCTGGCAGGACACTCCTCCCGCCAGCCATGCTGACTCACGCAGCGTTGTCACATCTAGGCCCAGGGCCTGAGGTTTTATGGCAATAGGGGCCTATCCCCCGGGCGCCCATCCCCAAACTAGGTCAGTAGGGAAGCAGAAGCAGAATTTGAAAAGTGAGGAGCCAGAATCTGGTCTGTGGAAAAGTCTTTCAATTTTCAGATGTATAAAATTGTAAGGAGAAGATTGTGTCTTCATTGACACCTAGTCAAAAGGGAAGTTCGCTCCTGGCAGGAAGAGACTCAGGAAAGCAGCAAGTATGGTCATGAATGCACAGAGGAGATCCGGGAGCCTCTGGCGGCCGATGGAGACACCGAGACGCAAGATGGCTGTGGGCTCCTTGGAGAAGGTGCCGCTGTTCTGAGTGCACAAGTCTTGTGTTGAACACACACATGCATTTGTATCCCTATTGATAGGAATTATATGCATAAATGTAAAATACCGGGTTATAAATATGGTATACACACACGCATCTATCTGCCATATGTATATGTCAGGATACTTCTTCCGGTCGTGATAACCCCAGGGTGGAGATCAACCCCAGGGTGGAGATCAATGGACTCTGAATTTTATTCCACAACAATGCAGGAGTCAAGAGAAGTCCGAGTGTTTGGTTGTCACAGAAGTTCTAGAATTTAGGATTCTCTGTTCAATCCAGTGACAGGAAGAGTTTTTCATGCGCCCTGTGCATGGTTTCAGGGACTGTTTGCTCCTTCCTGGGTGTCAAGAAGGGGCTTACTAGGGAGAGCAAGAATGGACCACTCTGGCCAAATGCCCCATGGCCAGTCTTTTGCTGGCTTGGAGAAGGTCTGGTGAGCCCTGGGGGTGGGAGAAAGGAAGGGGGTTTTGCTCAGAGCTCTGTGAACAGGATCATGTGTGCAAGGGGCACAGTGAAAAGAGCAAGAAGAAAGCAGCACCCAAAATACACATTCACACAAAGGCAGATCTGCTGATGCGGTCAAGCTGCACCTCACCCACCTGAGTGATAAAAGTGAATCCGGAAACCACAGGAAATGACGAGGGCGGGTCCGTGCAGGGAACCCGTGTCAAGTTTGAGCTCCAGAATTTCAAACCTCTCCTAGAAGCTAAGGGACGACTGGAATGGCTTTAGCTTTTGAGAACTGTCAGTCTGCCCAAGGGTCGGTTTGGCTGGCAGGCTGGAAAATTCTGTGGGTTAAAATTCAGATGAGAATAATAGCATTGGTAGTCGTGAGTATATTTTTTTATTTAAATTATTCTCCAAAATTTCTGTGAAGTCCCTCCAAAGCATAAGTAATACTTTTTAAACTTTTTTACGACAGAATAAATTTTGATTTTCATGATACACGTGTGTACATTTACATATGCAGATCTATCTGCCTCTATATACATACATATACACACATATTTGCCATGCGGAAGTGATGGAAAGGATGAAAAAATACCCCCAAGTTGGTGGTAAAAGCCCAGAGTGAAGGATGCTGGAAACGGCGCTCCAGGAGTGGGGATCGCCATGAGCCGCCCGCACTGCAGGGTCCTTGCCCTCCCCCCCTGCCCCCGCCCCAGCACAGACCCAGGGGGTGGCTCTTGCGAAGGCCCTTGGCCGCCCCTCCCCTGCCTTATAAGCCATGCATGGCTCCTGGCTCTGCAGCCCTTGAGAGCCATCCTCTCTCTTTCGCTCACCCTTCCTCCCAGGTGCACCCCTGCCCTGCCCCCCACCTCCCTATTGGCTTTGAGGTGGGCACCCAGCATTTCTACCTCTTCTCATTTTGAGGGAAGGAAGAAGTGTGAGTGGGAAACCTGTTAAGATCTGGTATGTTCCTGGACTAGGAGCAGAGCCTCAAGAGTCTCCCGGAAAGAGGCGGGAACTGAGGAAGCTGCTGGGACTTCATAGTCTCCGGGATCCCTGGAGACCTGCAGGCCCGGGGGAGTTTGCTTTGGGGGGGTGATTGCCTTTCAGAGGCCTCTGGTTCTAGCTGCTCTATCTGGCCCTGGCGCAGTTTGGTCATAGTTATGCTAATGAACGCGGCTTCTGGGTTGGAATCCGGGGGCCAAAGCTCAGGGGGGCCAAGGGCCATGGATCTGCAGAGTCCTGCAACAATCTCCCCCTGGGGCCTGGGACTCCTAAGCCGCGCCTGGCAGCTGCTGGCAGCACCCTCGGTATCCTAGGGCCAAAGGGGGTGACCCCTCCCACCCCCACAACTGGACCCTCGGCCCCCTGAGCAGGGGCGGGGCTTAAGGGTGGAGTCAGGGAGATTCCCACCAGGAAGACACACTCTGATAATAAGATGGGGGTCAGTGCGGTGTTGTTCTCCTCCAAGAATCCATTTTCAGATCTCAGACTGATGAGCACGCAAGCCTAAGGTTAATGTCACGGCCCCTTAGGAGAGGCTCCCTCACATTTTTCCTGAAGCTTTTTAAAAGGAGAGTGTGGCTTTAGGCCCTGACGCCCTCTGTAGCTGCTGGCCAGCCTCCCCGGTAGGCCGGCCTGTCCTGGCTGCGCACCCGGGGGCCGCACTGGGGCTGAATGTGTGCTCAGGATAAGAAGTGGAAGGTCAAGAGGCTTGCAGCACCTACAAGCTGCGGTCAGAGACCTTGGGTCCTGGAGGCTTCCGAGCCTTCCCTGGCGACAGAACACTTCCTACCGTGAATTACAGTAAACTGGAACACTGAGAGCCCGTGAAAGACCACCTGCTCTCCTTGCAGCTGGGGAGGACTCCCAGCGGTTCAGGGCGCCCCACAGCCCGCCCTGGCCTCCCCGAGGCAGCTCTGCAGCATCCTGGGGCTCTGTAGAATATTGTTGGCAAAACGCTTGCTTTTGGGATGCCCTCACTCAGCCGTCCAGGCCCGTCAGCTCAGCCCCTCGTCAGAAGGAGCCGTCTCACCAGCACAGAGGGTGGTCCCCGGAGCCCGCAAACAGCCACCGTCCTTTCTAAGGCGTCTGCTCACCTTCCCTTTCGGTCTGCACAAAAGCCTCCCAACCTGGCTGCCTGGAAGTCCCTCCCCAGGTGTGTCCTTCTCCTCCCGGATTCCCAGCTCCCTTCTGCTCCCGGTGGTGGACTTGGCAAGCCCCTTCTCCCTGAGTCATCACAGTCTCCAGGGACGGGCGAGCTGCCCTGACGCAGGCCAAGCCCGTCCCCGGGCACCAGCGTGACGGCTGCTGAGATGGAAACGCCGCCTCGCACCAGCGACAGGCTGGGGAGGTCAAGGGCAGTGGGGCTGAGAAGCCGGCTACTCGCACCTGGCGCCGAGGCCCTTCTCTCAGCTGCGACGAGAGAGACCCTGCCTCACCCAGCCCCAGCTGGAAACTTTCCAGGGAGGAAGAGCCGCTGCTTGTGGGCAGCCGATTGCCCTGATGAACGACTTCGTAGACCCTGCCAGCAGCGCACCGAGGAGGGTGCGGCCACAGGGCTGAGCCGCCCGGGTTCAAAATTTAAAATAATTATTTGACAAGACAATTCAGTTAAAAAACGTACCCTGTGCATTCTGTTTCTGAGTTTCGCACCTCCATAGCAAGATTCGTTAGCTACAAAAGGAAAGCGCCAGGTGGTGGTCCACACTTAGGGCACGCTTTGCAGAAGTGGTTTGAGGATCCTGGGGGTCAAACGTTGCCATGACAGTGCTGCCCAGAGAAGGAAAGGAACAATATAAGGGTGGGGCAGAGAGGGAAGGAGAAAGAGTAGGAGGAGGGAATTAGCGTTTTCTGACCACCTGTTTGTGCCAGGCACATTACATGCATTTTAAGTCCTTATTTAATTCACACAGACAGTAGGAGGAACAGGAATACGTTTGTTCACTCTTATGGCCAAACAGTCAAGAAATGGCATAGCCGTGCTCCTTCTGTACAGGAAAAGGAGGGGAACGAAGGAGGCACAAGAAGGATGGCGGGAGAAAGTGAGCCCAGGATCAGGAGAAGCATGTCCTGCGAAGCTTTCCGAGAGGCCACTGAGTTCCACCCTGAGGCAGGTCAGTGCCTGCCAGCTCCTTCTAGAAGGGAGGAAGACTGCTGCAGTTCACCTGTGGGCAGGGGTCAGCTCCAGTGAGGCTAGAGGAGGTGGGCCCTGCCCAAGAGAGCCCTTGTGGCGTTGTGAGGTTCTTGACTCAGTGTTACTGACGCCACAAGTCTCCCGTGTGCTCCCCGTTTTCATGCCAGCAGGCTTCCAGGCTCACTCCGCCATGGAAGAGGCTCTTCTGTTGCTATCTCTGACTGAACTCAACAAAGATCTGGAACCTTCCAGGGAGTGATATTTGTGTGTACAACGCCGTGGTTAAGAGCAGAAGCTTTGGAATCCTGACAGAGCCTCAGTTTAAGTCCAGGCTCTGCCATTAACTTAACTGTGTGACTTTGACAAATTACTTAACTTCACTTTCCTCATGAAGTGAACCAAGCTTCACTTTCTCAGTCACAAAATGGGCTAATTACAGTACCTCCTTCGGTGGGTCGATTGAAGGACCAGACGAGACAATGGATGTGAAACACGTAGCAGCATATCTGCCATACATAAAACGCTCACTATATACTGGCTTTTATTATTTTTAGTGTGTCCAAATCAAGCAGCCTTGATCTAAGGAATATCACATAAATAAAAGGTTCTAGAAGAGCAGCCCCACGTTGGGGTTATTTGGTCAAATATGCCAAGATTTCCTGAGGCGGATGTGAGGCACCCCCAGTCTCTTGTAAAAGTTGGGGTGGGTGGCGGTGGGGGCAGCCAGTTCCGAGGAACCAGCAGGGCTAACCCAAGCAGGAAGAAGTGCTGAAGTGACACTGTTGGAAAGTGCTGAGGGCACAACAGAGCTGCGGCAGCTTTGGCTTGGAGTTCTGCTTCTCTCCATGCAAACGACTGTTTGACCTCCCCGCCCGTGATGGTGCCTGGAATTCTATTGAGATACATTTGTTCGGAGTCTCAAAGTCTTTTTGGACTTGAAAAAAGTACGGAAAGAGTAATGCCCTGAGCCATTATCACCAACCACAAACGGCTGTTGCCCCACTGCAAGGTACCGTCAGCCCTCCTTGTTTGTGGATTCTGTGTTTACAAATTCACCTACTTGCTAAAATTTATTTGTAGCCCCCCAACCAATATTTGTAGCAATTTTTCGTGGTCATTCACGGACACGCGCCGAGCAATGAGAAATGAGAGTCACGCTGCGCACACGTTCCCGGCTGAGGCCCGACAAGGCGACGCTCTGCCTTCCTGTTTCAGCGCTCACGCTGTAAACGTGTGTTCTTTTCGCAATGTATCTGGTGCCATGTTTTTCACCACTTTGTGCTTCATGTTGCTGACTTCACTCTTTAAAATGCCCCCACGGGTAATGCTGAAGTGCTGTCTAGTGTTCCTAAGTGCGAGAAGGCTGTGATGTCCTTGTGGAGAAAATGTGTGCTTGACAAGCTTTGATCGGGAGTGAGTTACAGTGCTGCTGGCCGAGAGTTCAATGTTAATGAAGCGACAATGTGTATTTGAAAAGGTGTCTTTGAACAGAAGCACACATAAAACAAGGTTATGTGATGATCAGCTGAAGATAATGTTGTGACTATTTTTGACAAAAAACTGTTTCACACACTAGTTGGGAGTTGGGAGTAGGATAAAGGATTAGCAAAAGGTTGGGTGAATGGGCACGCAAACCAGTTCTCAGAGTCAGCACCGCAGCTCAGCCATTAACTGTGTCTTACCACATCTCACCACCCCACTGGATCCCACCAAACCTGTGCAGAGGACAATTCCCTGTTCATTCCTCTCTTTGGTTATAGTTTCAAGGTCAACATGTTATTTTCTATTCAGTGGTTTTTAGGTAGAGAGAGAAAGCTGTCACCAGTGTATGTGGTATTATGGAAGTGAAAATATAGGGTTTGAAATCTTGGGTCATGTTTTGTGGTTAATATCAGCAAATATATAAACAGTGAGCAAATATTTATAAACAGGAACTCATGGTTTCAGTGACGAAAGTCTCTAACCCTCACCCACACGGATTGCTTGCACACATCTGCCCTGGTGCACACACACTCGCCCTTACACACCCTGTTTTCCTTATACACGCACAGCGGCTTGGCGTATAGAGTTGGGAAAGTTGTTGAGAATTACTTATCAGGCTCATCTTCCATCCAGACTCTCTCATGTTAAGCCACATCCACCTGGACAACATGCTTGAGAGATAAACTGAAGGAGTCAAACAGTCAAGAAATGACATGCCATGGGAAGCATTGGGAAGAGAGGGTTTCCAGCAGAAATTAATGAAATGAATAGATCAGCAAGGGGCAGTCTCTCCTGAATGCCA
>JAQZBX010075907.1:0-14526 GCA_029593785.1 Cabassous unicinctus
CTAGTATGGCTTGTAACTTTTTTGCCGTCTAGGCATCTGAATATGTTGGTGAATTTACTCTAATGGTCAATTTCTCTCTCTTGCCTAGTGGTTTTGTATTACGACTCTTCTTTGATTTTTGGTCCAACTTATCCTAAGTCTTTAAAATTTCCCAGCCTAAAAGTTATCAAAATAGGGCCAGGGTCCCACTAAAGGGGCACAGACTGGCTCCGAGGGGACCGGGATGGGAGACTCCTCAAAGCTTTCTCCTTGCAGTTTCTGGCCGGCCAGCAGATGGCGCCTGTCAGCAAATCTTTCCATTTGCTGTGATTCTGGTCTGGCCAGAGCAGAGATTCAACTGGGGCGCTGCTAGCCAGATTCAGTGAGGAGAAGCCACACTGCCCTCCGGCCTTCACCACACCCTCCCCTATTCCAGGGAGGAAGACGCCTGCTCCCCTCTCCGTTGGCTGCAGTGAGCCAGGGGTTTATTCAGGCTGTTTGCCTTGAGGTGGGGGATGGGCGTCAGTCCTGGGCTCCCTGGTTAGTAACTTAGAGCTTTTGTTTCATCTTCTTCGTCTCCCTGTCCCTCATCCCCCTGGAGGATGTGCAGCACTCTCCTGGGCTGCAGATTTCTCAAAGCAGCTCCCTCAGGCAGCTTTTTGCCCTTCCTCCGTTGTTTTTGTGAGGGAGTTTAGCCCTACCTACCTACTCCGATGCCATCTTCCAGGAAATAACATTCAAACATTTGCATAAAATATATTATTCCCAGGAAGCAGGTGTGACTCAACCACTTGGGTACCTGCCTACCACATGGGAGGTCCCAGGCTCGGTCCAGGTGCCTCCTAAAGAAGACAAGCAGACACCTGCACCCATGGCGATGAGAGCCAGACGCCCGCACCCGCCGCAGTGAGCTGACTCCTGAATGAGCAGATGCCGCAAGCTAGCAGATGGCACAGCCCACGGGGAGCGGATGTGGCTCAGGCCGCTGGGCACTCGCCTCCCGTGCGGGAGGTCCTGGGTTCGGTTCCCGCTGCCTCCTGGAGAAGGTGAGCAATCAATGAGCAGACAGATGAACGGACCATCTGGAGAGGGGGGTGGAGATAAATAGAAATAAATAAATACAGTAAAAATAAAATAAATCTTAAAAAATATATATATATATGCTTCCTCTGCATCAGATTCCTGCGGCTGCTGTAACAAAAGCCCACAAAGTTGGTAGCTTAAACAACAGACACGCCTCCTCCTGATGTGCTGGGAGGCAGAAGCCCGGAACCAGCACTGCCGGGCTGGAGGCCAGGTGTCGCCAGGTGTCGGCAGGTGTTGGCAGGGCTGTGCTCCCGCCTCCCCTTGCCCGGCCCGGGGGTTTCCGGGCTCCTTGGCTGATGTCTGCATCGCCGCAGTCACCAGGGCCTGCGTCTTCATGTCCCTCTGCTCTGCCTTCACGCCGCCTCCCCCCTCTGTGAGGAGAGGCTCCCTCTGGCTGTTCACTCACCTTCTAGCCAGCCTGTGGTTTAACGAGGGAACCTGTGCACAAAGCAGCAGGGGATGGCTGAGCACCCACAGGAGCTCTGGACACAGGAAACTGACAGAAGTTCAGGCCGCCATGCTCGGGGTGGCACTTGGAAGACGGCTGAACAAGAGGACATGGCGGCCCCTGGGTCCTGGGAGAGGGTGAGGAGGGCTTCTTTGACCTCCGTGGGCTGGCAGGGAGGCGAAACCCCTTAGGTGGAGCATTTTAGGGTGCAGCAGCTGGTTCCGCTGACATGGGAACAAGCCAGCGGGGAGCCTATCCCACTAGGCGGGAGACAGATCTGACCAGGACAGGGGAACCCAAGGTTAGGCCCTTGGGCCTGTGAAAATTCAGGCCTAGTAATACACTCCCTCTTCCAAGGACATGTTAGACTGCTTCAGGCCTCCAAGATACTCCTGGACAATCTCCAGGACCACAAACTTTAATTTCATTTCATCTGCAAAGACCTGAGATTTTCAGCCCTGTAAAGTAACTTTCACAGGATTGAGGGATTAGGACGTGCATGTCTTTTGGGTGCCATTCCACAACCTTCCACATCACTTGTTTATAAAAAATAATGTGTACACAAAAACCATATTTGCATAAAGGATATTTTTATTGCACACATCGTGGAGGGGCTCCCCGATGAAGGCCGGCCTCTGGCAAGGTCACCAACTGGTGCTAAAAACTGGTTCTGTGCCCGTGACCTTGTGGCACTGATAAGGGAAGTGCCGGGACCCTAACCCCCCTCCAGAAACCCACAGCTTCAGGAAAATAAACTCCACTCGGTCCCTTTCTCCCCCCACCCCCTTTCTCCCTGGAATCCACTCCCGCCTGCCCCTTTGGATTGAAATTTGCAGGTCTCTGCAGATAATGGCTCTTTTCCTCCCTAATGGCCCTCTCCTTTAGGAAGCTAAGCTAACCTCCCTCCTCTGCTTTTGTAACTCTGCCTGCGCCCTTGCTCAGGAATTTGCCCGCTTAGTGTTCCTATATAAACTTATGAAAATCGAAAAACAGGGCTCAGAATTTGGAGACTGAATTCTCCTCTGGGCCTGCGTGTAATAAAACTTTGTTCATCCGTATCCCCAAGAGTGCCGTCTGGGTTATATCCGGCTGGCCGCATCAAGCTCACTACAAGAAACTTGTGTTTAAAATTGTTTTCAAATCAATACACAAGAATTGTCTGGATTGAGCTATAGCCACATGGAAGTTTCCGTGGGAGGAGGGGATAAAAAAGGGAAAGAGAAAGGAGAGGGAAGGGTGCTGGGAGGGAAGTAGGTCCCAGGCTTTGTGCTGTGGGGCAGGTCCCCACCTACCCGGGAACCAGCACAGCAAGCCCGGCCGCAGTGAGCCTGGTCCCCAGCCTCTCCTCCCCGTCCCGTCGCCCACAGCAATACCCCCCGTCCTCACTGCCTGTCCTCCCTGACTCTCTCCCCCTCGCGTCTCCTCCGCTCCGTTTCTCATCCTCCTGATTCCTCTGCCCTTCTCATTGCTCATTTCTCACGCCCCCTCTTGGTCTCTCCTGCTCAGCCCCTCCCCTTCCTTTGTCTCTCGCGCTGCCCCTCGGCTCCCTGCATCTCCCGCTATCCTCCTCTGCCTTTCCCCTTCTCTCTAGCCTTTCTTCTCCCCTTTTCACCCCGTTTCTTCCTGCTTTGCCCCAGTCTCCAGCTTCCTTTGCTTTTCACGCACTTTCCCCGTTTCTCCGACTCTGCCTTTCCCGCTCTCTCCATCTCTCTCATGTTCTGATGTGTCTCTCTCTCTATTTGGGGGCCTGCCCACGCTCCTCTGCCCATCTGCCTTTCCCCGCCTCTCTCCTCCTCATCCCCTCCACCCATCCTCCCAGCAGGTAGCAGCTCTGGCTGGACAGACACACGCTGTTGAGCATGAAGACATGGGCCAGCGTGTCCAGGTCAGCAAAGCCTCCCACCCACCTTCCACGCGAGCCTCCTGGAGATCTACACCTTCAGCCCAGGTAAGCCCAGGTAATGAGTAGAGCCCGACCTCAAGCTGCCCCAGCTGGAGGAGCCTCCGAGATCTGCGTAAGACAATTATAGAACCTATGAGACGAGTAGCCAGAGGTTGTCACGGCACAGTGAAGGCAAAGCTCCTGATAAGCATCACATACTTGATGAGCGGCCGAGAGCAAAGGCTCTGGGCTCAGCCTCTCTCTGGTAGACCAATGTTTCCACGCCTCTGCTCCCTCATCTTTCCCCTCCCTCGCTCCGAGGCTGTGAGGATTAAACATAGTCAAGTGAGGGAGGAAAAGCACGTGCCCAGCTCAGGTTCATGCCGAGAAAGGCTTCTGTAGCATTTGATCCTCACACCGTCGCTATGCTGTGGGCATCACTGGCCGAACTTCACCGACGATGGGCCTGTGGCTCAGAGAGCAGAGGTCACTAGGTCAAGGTCACCCTGATGTGGAGGACTGCAGGGGGCATGAGTAGCCACCACCGGCAGAGAATTAACTGTGACCTGAAGTCCCAGCAGTGGGCAGGGTGGGGGTTGACTTTCATTTCCCCTTCCCTGACCTTGGCCTCTAAGGGCCCATTGACCACATGCTGCCAGCCTCCATTCTGATCTCTCTGTGCCCTCTCCAACCTGTGCCCTGGCTGCCCACTGCGCCAGCGGGGGCCCCCACCCTCTTCCAGCTCTGACTGCCAGGTGCAGCCTCCGTGCAAAATTGTTTGTCCAAGACTGTGATTTTACCTATTTGCAAGCCCATAAGCTACCCACTTTTATGGACTCTGGCAGTACGCACGAGACTCCCAGGGTTTTACAGAGGATTTTTTTTTTTTTAAGTACTGGGGCCAGGGATTGAACCCGGGCCCTTGCCCGTGGGAAGTGGGTGCTCAACCACTGAGCTACAGCAGCTCCGCTGAGCTGGTTTTTTCATCTGTTTGCTTGTCTGTTTTTGTTTTTAGGAGGCACTGGGGTTCGAACCTGGGATCTCGTGTATGGGAAGCAGGTGCTTAACTATGTGAGCTATGTCTGCTCCCCTGTACAAAGGGTTTTATTGCTCATGTCAGAGAAGGCGACCCAAGGGTCATGTTCACATCAGCTCACCTTGCTCACCTGACTCAAGTCCCACGGGGTGTCAGAGAGCTCCCTGCGGGCGCTGGGCCCAGCATAGCTTGTGCGATAGCTGAGGACGCTGAGCTCAGGAAGCCTCAGTAAGACACGGGCTGCTGACACACCTGCCCCATCTTTGCATCCGAGGGAGATAGTATCTTCACTGTCCTGGAGAGCAGACACACCTGCTCTGGAGGGACATATTAAAGTTACTGTCCTGGACAGTAAGCTAATGTACTGCAGAGGGAGATATTATCCAATATCTCAGTAAAAAAACCACTTATAGAGTGATATTATCTTTATTATCCTGGAGGTAATCAACCTGCTCTGAGCTAAACCTTCTCGCAAGGCCACTTGCTCTATGCACATCCTTGAAAAGAATGTTGGGAGCAAATCAAGTCAGTGCTTTTGCTCAGACCCAGAGCCCTGAGGGAGCTGTGGAGAACTGTCCTCCAACAGGGCTCGTTCCACACCCACTGCCCTCCCCCTACACCCTCTCCCATCCTACGTTAAACTTCTTGTCCACCAGATCTGCTTTCCGCCGGCCTCACCAGGGCGCCAGGTCCAGATCTGACCACAGCAGCAGAGCGTGGGCATCTGGCCTGGATGTGCAGACCTTGCTGCAGGTGGGTGCTGTGTGAGCCTGCTGCCCTCTGAGGAGCTGTGTCCACACAGCCAGGGAGCGTCCTGGTCCTCTGACCTTGGACTGCCCTCTGTATGCTTGTGCACGTGCATTTCTGTAGGTATTGGGGAGGGTGAGACCCTCATGTCCACATCCTGCCCCTGCTGGGAACCGTGTCCCACGTGTGAAACCTGATGAGTGACCTTGGAAACCGAGGGTCTGACTTGGACCTGACCTGGGGGTGGGTAAGTACACCCCATCCTGGCTGCACTCTCTTCAGCCGTGTGTCTTTGACCTTGAATGCTCAGCCCTGAGCCGCACGTTGCCTTTGGGTCCACATCCAGTGGGTCCACATCTGGGTGTCCGGCCTCTGGGTGTGTCTACAACGTTCAATGATAGCACGGTCGTCCTGGGGATGCATCGCTGTCGTGACCTTGACGATCTTCATCTGGGTCTATGAATAGTTCCACCTTCCTTGAGCCATACTATGTCCATGACCTGAACCTCCAAGAGCATGTATCTTTGGTTAAAAATACAGAACATTTTAAAGCAGTTACTATGTACCAGGCATTACACACACTCGCAGCCACACACAAACACACACAAATTCTTCTATTTAACCCTGAAGACATCCCCACTTGCAGAGGATGAAGCAGACACACAGCGAGGTCTGATAATTTGCCTGAAGTTTCACACCTAGAGGTGTTGAACCCAGGAGGCCTGAATCTGGATTTAAACAATCGCCTACAGACTCGTGTGTGGTAACAAGATTTAGGAATCTGCATACGTGTTGGTGTCTCTCCCATGTGTGCCCTCGTTAAAGCAAGTGTGCATGTCTGTGACCTTGTATAGCCACACCACAGTGGGGACTGAATTTACGTATGACTGCTGTATCCAAATCCATGTCTGCGGTGTGACTGTGTGTCCACGTGTGTGTGTCCCTGTGCCTGAGTTTTTAATATTCATATTTGCATCTGAACCTCTGTGCCTTGGTTCTGGAAGCTGTGGCCCATGTACGTGCAGGTGGCTTTCAGCTTTAGGAGCCGTCTGTGCCTGCAACCACGTTTTGAAATCGATTTTGCAGGTTTAAAAACCTGCAAAGCAAGGTGACTTGTGTGGCCACATCCCTGTCTTGGAACAGCACACTGAGTTTCATTGCACCATCCAGACTCTGGGGCCGAGTGTGTGCTTCACACGTATTGAGTGGTCAGATCCGTGGCTGGCTGTGACCAATCACGACCTGACTGACGAGTCCCAACTGACCACCTGTCTGACCCTGCACCCAGCATCCCTGTCTGCCCTTCCAATGTCAGACGACTCATTGCCCCCTCATCCTGTCCTCTTCCGAGGTCTCCACGGACTTACAGCAAATGAGATGAGGGGCTGAGGGACAGTTCTGGAGAAAACAGGCAGCAGACATAAAAGTTTGGGAGAGGACAGGATGAGATGGGGTTCACCCCGTTTTGCTCCAGCCTGAGAGAGTGATGGCAACAGACTTCCAGATGTATAAGGAAGGGAAGTTAGGATGCAGGTTGTGGCTGTGGTGAGAAATGAGGATTGGGCAAAGCCAGGTTGCATTCCAACTGGGCTTGGGATGGCATGCGTTGGGGTTGGGAATGTGTATGGGCTTGGTTGACTTCTGGATGGGAAATATACACGAGTTGAATTTGTGATGGGGTCAGTATATTTCAGGACACAGCAGACAGACTTCAGAATTGGGTTGTCTTGGACGTGAGGATGGGCCTAAGTATGCTTTTTGTGGCAAGGACATGGTTGTCCTGTTAGATTAAGTTGATTGGGGAGGGTTGTACGGGTTAAGCAGGGGCTGGGTTTTGTGGAGTGGGTTTGAACTGGGTTGTGTTAGTTTGGGTGTAGTTGATTGCATTGGGTTTTATTGGTGTTTTACATTCCAAGGCTGCCCAAGCAAATACAATTGCAATAGGTTGGCTTAAATGAAGGGAATTCATTGGCTCATGGTTTTATGGTTTGGAAAAGTCCAAATCAAGGTATCGTCAAGGTGATGCTTTCTTCCCAAAGACTGGCGCTCTGGGGCTGGCTGCCATTGATCCTAACAGGGCAGCCTCGCCTGGCCTTTCCACTCTCTCCCAGGTTCTGTTGGCCATCAACTCTTGCTTCCTGTGGCTTCCTCTCCGCCACGATGAAGTTCCTTTTGCTCATAAAGGACTCCTGTAGTAGATTAGGACCCTCCTGATTAAGGCGTTCAACATGAGGTTCTGCTTACAATGGGTTGAAACCTACAGGAACGTATTAAGTTTAAAAATATGTTACACTAGGATACACAGCTCCAAATGACCATAATTGGATTTTGGTCAACTTTATGGACTTAGGTTAGTATAAGGCACAGGGACTTGGTACAGGAGGTCCTAACTCAAGGAGAGACAGACCTCTCCTCAGAGATATACATCTGTGAGTACCTGAGAATACATCGAATCTTGAGGTTCCAAGGACTTCGTTATGGCGTAAGCAAGGGAGGCTTCGTGTTGGGGAATCAGTGATTCTGCCTGTTAGAGGTTCCCCCTCACTAGGTTTGCAATAATTAGCAAGCTGTGACTCAGTTTCCCCTGATATACATTGAGGAAAGTCAAGCCCCAGCCACCCACCCACAGCCCACATGCCTAAAAGCGTGTCACTTCCCCAAAGGTTGAACAGAAAAACCACATGGGGATGGGAACAAAGTGGGATAGAGACCTTCGTCCCCTCCAGATCAAAGCACCACCTGCCCCTCCAGCATTCCAAGAAAACCTAACCCCTAACCACTACCCTCCAGCCATACAAGGGAAGCTTTTCACCTCTAGGGCTTCCTAGTGGCCCCTGAACCTCACTCGAACCCTCGACCCCTCCCACCGACTATCATTTCCCCGCCTATTGACGTGCTGTGTAAATTCACATCTGCCCCTTCCGGGGGCGGGCTGAGGTCTCTCTTCAGACCCCCACCATGCCGGCAGGCGGGCTGAAGTTTAATCTTCAGACCCCTGCGTTGGGAGAGCTTCTCAATAAATTTTCTGCCTGCGATCATCAGTGTCTGCGTCCCAGGGGTCACCGTTTTCCCCCAACACTGCCCATCCCCTGTGTCTGTCCCCTCATGCCTGTCCTCACTGGCTCTACCCAGGAGCAAGTCTCCAAGTGCTGCCTGTCCTGCCCATTTGGTGCCATAACCTTGGAATGCACCCAGAGTGATATAGATCCCTGAGGACACCCAGTGCTGTCTTTCCCTGTCCTTCTACAGCTCTGGGAATGGGACAGGGCTGTCCAGGCCCCAGCATAATGGGAAGGGCTTGGCCAGCATCTGGGTGCCAGCGCGGCAGGAGAGGGACCTGGGTTCATGAGGGATTTTAAGAGGCTCCCTCCCCAGCTCCTCACTCACAGCCTGCCTGCCCCTGGACACCTGACACCATGCGCTTCCTGAGTCTGCGCCTCGTTCTCTCCCTGGGGGGAACTGGTGAGACAGAAAGGGGGGATGTGGGAGGTGGAGCGGGTCCTGCCCCCCAACTCAACTAATTTCTAGTGAATTTCCCATCCTGCTGTCAGCTCTGAACCTGTCCCCTAACCTTTGCTTCTAGTTCCCCATCATGCTCCCTGTGTACCCAAATTCCAGGAGACACCCCTGTTTTTTCCCAGTAAAAATGTGGCTGGTGACTCCAGATCGGTCACCCCACTGGTTATGGGGGTTCTGCAAATTTCCCTCCTTCTCTTACTCTTTGCCTCAGATGCCCCAAGCCGCACCCCAGCCATCGCCCGCTGGAAACACAGCCAGGCTCCCCAACGCCCCCCTCCTCTCCTTTGAGAGTTTTCAGCCCTCCCTGAAGTCCTGCCCTTTACCCACCAAAACCCTCCTTGGCATCTCTGGTTCTGGGGGTCCCTAAGACCCCTAATGCCTTCCAAGCCTGTCCTGCCTTGACCTTCCCCAAGTTCCCCAAAGGCGATTCTGTGGCCCTGCGTCAGGCGCATCCTCTGCTCCTGCCTGAAGGTGGCCAGGCCCACGCTTCTCCTTGCTCCCACCCCTGTCAGGGAACATTCCAGAGGACCCGAAGCTCTCCAGCCTGTCTAGACTATGACCGCATCCCCTTCAGTAGCGGAGACGGTCCCTCCAGCTGTCCTAAAATGACCTTCTCCAGGGGCCCTGGCCCAGCCCTGGCCCCAAACCTGCACCCTAGGACACCCCCTTCTGTGCCGTTCCTGGTAACACAGGAGCTTCACAGGGTCCCTCCCCCAGCTCATAGCCCTGAACGTCCCCTGCACCATTTCACCTGAGAACCCCAGTTCTCCAGCCTCTGTCAGCCCAGCTGACCACTCCCAGGCCAAATCCAGGAAATCTCAAAGCTCTTCAAACTCAGGCAGCTGCCCTTTCCTGGACTTAGAGCTGATTCCCAAATCTCCATCCTTCCAGAACCCAAAAAGCCCACTCAGGCCTTAATCGTTTCCTCAGCCTGGGACCCCCAAAACCCATACAGTCTTCCTCTCCCAGCCCCTGCCCTGTTCTCTTGGGGTTTCACTGGTTTCTGGAAACCCTTTCCCCATAGAACCCACAGGCTCCAACACAACCTCTTGTCACCCAGGAAAGACCCCTATACACCCCAAATAGTTCAACCCTCTAGCTCCAGTGCCTGCCTGGATGCTGTCTTGGGGTCTCCTCCCCTGAGCCCTGGCAGTGCTTTGCTCTCAGACCATAAAGTCTCCCCTCCCAGGACCACTCAACAACCTGCAATCTGATTTCCAGCTCCAGAATTCCATGTCCTCTTCACACCCCTCACCCATCTGCCAGGACCCCCAGCCTTGGTCCTTGGACCCCTGCCCCTCCTGCCACCTACCCTCCTGACTCTCTACCCCCTGCACAGGCCCCCTGCCCCCAATCCAGGCTGGAACCTGGGGGATTGGAGTGTAAGAAGCATTCCCAGGAAGCGGATGTGGCTCAAGTGATTGGGCTTCCGGCTACCACGTGGGATGTCCCGGGTTCGGTTCCCGGTGCCTCTTGGAGAAGGTGAGCTGGCACGGCGGGCAGGCACAGCAAGCTGATGCAGCAAGGTGATGCAACAGAGGAGACACAAAGAGGAAGGGCAGTGAGAGACGCGGCAATCCAGGGAGCTGAGGTGGCTTGGGTGATTGAGCGCCTTCCTTCCACATGGGAGGTCCTGGGTTCCGTTCCTGGTGCCTCCTAAAGAAGAGACGAGCAGATGCGGAAGGCACACAGCAAATGGACACAGAGAGCAGAGAGCGACTGCAAACAATGAGGGGGGCGGAATAAATAAATAAAATAAACCTTTAAGAAAAAAAAAAGCAGCATTCCCAGCCGTGGTTGGTGCTTGTGTTGGAATATGGCTCCTGGAGATGTGGGGGTGTCCTGGTGCACCCCCAGTGGGAGCTCTCGTCTAAGGAGTGCAATATTTTGATAACTAGGGGCAGGGAGTTTCCGGAGGGTTGTCTGGGCTCCCAGAGGGAGGTCCTGGAAGTTGGATGTTCTCCTTAGAGAAGCACGGAAGAGCCCAGGGGACTGAGGGAGCTGGGAGGGGCTGACTGGTCCTGGTCGCAGGGAGGGAGGCAGAGCTGGGCCTGGGGGAGCCCAGAGCAGCGTCTCCATGGCTGCCCGAGGCCCTTCTCAGGGTCCCTCTCTGTGTCACCGTCTCTCTGTCTGTGTGTCTCTGTAACTGGCTCTGGTTGTGCATCTCTCCATGCAAGCACGTTCTGGGCTCTGTCTCCCTCTCTCTTCTCTGTCTCCACGTCTCTCTGTCTCCCCATTTCTGCCCATCTCTGTCATGTAGGTGTCACCCTCCTTCTCCCTCTGGGGCTCTGCCTCACCCCTGCCCCTGTCACTATTGAACCCACCACCCAGGATGGGTCCCAGGAGGAACCCCAGACAGAATGGAGGGAATTATCCCAGGACTGTGGGGGTGGGAGCAGATTCTGCTGTCCCTCTTCTCCCACCCACACCATCGGGGACAATTAAATCAACTTGGAGGAGAGGAGAATGGGCTGGGGTCAGGTGGAGATGAGCAGGGGGGAGGTGCTGGGAGGAGGAAGGAGCAGAGGGGATGAGAGAGGGGAGGGGGACACTGACCTTGGGCAGCGGGCCAGGCCGCCGCCTGCTGGGAAGCAGCGCCACAGCCCAGCTGCCGCTGAGCCTGGTCTGGGGCCCCTGCCCTGCCCCCGCCCGCCCCCTCCTCCCTCCCTGCTCTCTCACCATCACGGCTTCCACTCTGTTTCTCATGCTCTCTGTTCCTGCCTCTGCCCTTTGCCATTTTGTCCATTTCTCTTCCTGTCTGATCTGTCTTCTCACTGCATCTCCTTCTCTGTCTCTGTCTCCGCCCCTATCCCTTAGCTCCCGCTGTCTCCCACTCATCTCGGCCTTCCCACTCCCACCTCCTTTTATGTTCTTTTCTATCCCACTTTTCTCTCTCACTTTCACTCCCTGCCAGTCTCCACCTTGCTGTTTTCTCCCTCACTGTCTCCAGTTCTCCAGACTTGCCCCTCCCCATGTCTTTTTTTTTTAAGATTTATTTATTTATTTATTTATCCCCCCCTTGCTGCTTGTGCTGCTGTGTCCATTCGCTGCGTGTCTTCTCTGTGTCTGCTTATCTCCCCCTTGCTGTGAGGTCTTGCTGCATCAGCCCACTGGCGCCGCGGGAGCCGGCCTGCCCTCACAAGGAGGCGCCGGGAAGCGAACCCGGGGCCTCTCACATGGTAAACGGGGGCCCCATCGATTGAGCCACACCCGCTTCCCCCTCCCCATGTCTTTATGTCTCTGTCTCTGTCTCTCTGTTTCTGTCTCTCTGTCTCTGTCTCTGTCTCTGTCTCTCTCTCTCTCTCTCTCTCGGGACCCTCCCCCAAGGTCACCGCCCATCTCCTGCACCCCTGCTCTCCCCCTATATTCCATGCCTCCCCTCACATCCCCAGCTTTTGCTGGGCAGACACAACCTCCATCTGCACCAAGAAGACATGGCCCAGTTCACCCCCATCAAGGACGCCTACCGTTACTCACGCTCTGAGACTTTAGCCACAACCTCAAGCTGTTCCAGCTGGAGGAACCGGCAACATCACAGGAGCCGTGAGGCTCGTGGCCCTGCCCACCCGGGCGCCCAAGCTGGGGAGCAGCTGCACTGTCTCTAGCTGTGTTGGGACAGACCCTACGATGTGTACACCTGGGCCCAACCCCACCAGGGAGCCCACGTTGCTGGGTCTGGGGGAGGAGGCGGCTGAGGCTGGACTCCTGGGGTGAGGGAGGAGGCGGCTAGGTGTCCAGAGCCCTGGGTGTGAGGCAGGAGGGGCTGGCAGGCAGGGTCTTCCCAGGCGCAGCCCCGTCTCTCCCTGTCTGTAGACGAGATCCCTGATGTTCTCCAACGTGTGGACGTCAGAGCCCTGCCCAGCAGAGTGTGACAATGACTGGAAAGCCCAGAGCTCACACTGTGTGCCGGGAACCCCTGCTAGTCCAGACTGGCCTGCGTGGTGAGCCGCCTTCCCGCCCGCCCTCCCGGGGACCCCGACTCTGGGCTACAGAGGCCTCGGCCCCACTGCTCCCGGCTGGAGGCCCCTTCCCACCCCAGCGTCTCAGCTCCCTCCCCCGTCCACCTCCCTACACGCCCCCCCAGGGACCATCTGCAGCTCCTCCTGCAGACCATGCCTTGTTCATGCTTTTAGCCCTTAAAACACGTTTCCAGGGAATCTACTATGTGCCTGGAACCTCCCTCCCACTTGGGCAAACAGCACAGCTTTCGGTCCTGCCCCCTCGAGCCCACCCACCACCCAACCCCAATCACTCATTCAATTCACAGAACTAGCCCGGCCCCTCCCATGGGCGCAGCCATTCCTTGGCCCCCAGTGCCCAGGGGTGGAGGGCACTCCAGCTAGAGAAATCCTCTTAGTAAGGAGGCTTCTGAGATGAGCCAAGAGCTGGGCAGGGTCGAGGATAGGACCCTCCTCCTCCTCCCCACAGCCCTGTCCTCCAGACCCTGCCCCTGTGCTCACGTGCCTCCATCCCCATCGTCCGGCTCCCCAGCTACTTCCCCTGATTGGAACCTCCATCTCTCAAAGACTCTGTAGACAAGTGTCTCACTCCCAGTACTGGGGTGTTGCTGTGTCAACCTCGATCCCAGGTCTGAGAATTGGGGCTGGGCAGGCAGAGCCCAAGGGTGACCTTTCCCTCCCTCTCTCTCCTGCTCTGCCCCTAGGGTGACGCCGGGAGCCCACTGGTCTGCGACGGCGTGCTTCATGGAATCATGGCAGGAGGCTCCATCCTGTGTCTCTACACCAATAGAGCTTCTATGTACACGAAAGTGTTTCCACTTGTGGACTGGATCAGGACCACCATAGCGACCAATACCTGACTCTCCCATCCTGCCACCCCCAATTCCAGGAAAACAGAACATGCCCCAAGTTCTGCTGTCTCTGGTTTCTCTATCCTCTGGGTACCTGGAAGCCTGGGACTCCTGCCAAGGCCAGATCATGCCCAGTCCTCCCACATTCCCATCCTGGAACGTGGGGCCAGATAGAGGAAGGGAGGGGAAGCAGCAGGCAGGCACATGCCCGTGGTTCTGGAAATGGGGCAAGTTAGCCTCCCCCTCCCCACCTGGGGACATTTAGCAATGTCTGGTTCCTTTTCTTACCTGGGTTCGTCTATGACACAATACAGAGGTGATGGCCGAGTTGTTTGTGGCTGGAAGATGGAGGCAGATGGCGTCCCCCTTGGAGAGGGGACGTGACAAGCGGTGACATGCTCCATGGAGCACTGCGCAGAACCTGGGAGGTCCAAACATCAGACACTCACACACAGGGGACCTTGATAGCTATCCCTGGGTGAAAAAGGGTGAACTCAGAACAGACGTACAGCATAATCCCATTACGCAAATTAAAACTAATAGCCTCATGTACTCCTCGTACAACAGCATGATCAAGAAAAAGATGCCCTTTAAACACATTGGAACGGCTGCCTCTGGGGCATGGCAGATGGGAGTAGGATATGGAGACAAAAGGGGAAAATTAATTATTAGTTAAAGGTGTGCATCCATGAATAAAAAAAAAGTAGAGGTTCCTTCACGTGCTGCCTATTTCAGGTTCCGTGAACTAATGAGTACAACTCGATGAGCCCTCTGCCCGGGAGGTCCAGAGAGAGAATGAGGAAGTGCCAAAGGGAGGAAGACACAAAACATGCAAATTAAGACACACCAGAGAGAGAGAGAAATGACCACACCTGGAGGGACACCACAGCAGAGAGGGACCTGCAGAAACATAGAGAGGGGGCGGATGTGGCTCAAGAGGCTGGGCGTCCGTCTCCCATTTGGAGGGACCTGGGTTCGATCCTCGGGACCTTCTGGTAAAAAAAAAAAAAAAAAAAAAA
>JAQZBX010075908.1:0-14523 GCA_029593785.1 Cabassous unicinctus
TTAAAAAAAAAAAAAAAAACACATACATTCCTGTGCGTATGGACCCATTGTAAAGCAGGATCTTCTAGTGAGCAGGATCTTAAGATGTGATGCATCTCATTCAGGGTGGGCCTTAATCCTCTTACTGGAGTCCTTTAGAGAAGGATGAAATTCAGACAAAGGAAGAAGAGAAGGCCGTGGAAGCAAGCAGCTGAAAGCAATGGAAACCGGAAGAGAAGGGAGAGACCAGCAGATGCCGCCATGTGCCCTGCCATGTGACAGCGGAGTCCAGCATCACCGACAGCCGGTCTTCGGGGAGAGAGAGCATTGCCTGATGATGCCTTGATTTGAAACATTTTTCTCAGCCTCAAAACTGTAAGCTTGTAAGCTAATAAATCCCCATTGTTAAAAGCCAACCCATTTCACGGCATCTGTATTTTGGCAGCCTAGCAGACTAGAACACCATCCTAACTGGCATTTGCCCATTTCTCTCTCCATAGCCTCACCTGAGCCAGAGAATCTAGGATTCATCAAGCTCTGAGCTTCATTCATGGAAAACCCTAGAACTGTCTTCATCCTTTAATTCAGAATCTTTTCCTCTTCTGGTTTGGAAGAAAACCAGAGGTGTTAAAACAGAACATCTTGACCGAATTTCCTTTGGGCAAGCTTTCCCCGGGCTTACTCACTCAAGCACACCAGTCCCTCCTGCCAGACCCATTTCGAGCCAGACTTTTCAGTAACTTAGTCCAACGAAGAGCTCCAACAGTGAACCCGGAATCCAATTCCAAGCTGCACTGTCGTTCTGAGCTGGCTCCGTGCCTGTCACCAAGTGTGACAACAGTTCCTTAAATCAGACCCTCTGGTAGCAAATGAGGAACACACCAACTGAGCAGGAAATCGGCTTTCCTTTAAGCTTCTCTAGGGTTTGTTGGGAAATGAGGAATCTAGACTAATAGGAAAGGCCACCTGCAACTTTTATAGAACTTCTTCCTGACTTGAAAACTCTAAGATGCTAAAAGAAAAAAAAATCTCGAAAATGAACAAGGTCCAACTGCCTAAGTATTCATTTCCTATCTCCCTAAATAAGTACTGCCACATGGTTTTTATCTTCTGTAATAACCAGATAGTCCATGAGAGGGAGCGTGAAGCAGTGGAGGCTCTGGTTCCGATCAGGAAGCCCGCCAGCACCTCTGGCTGGCTGTGTGTCCTGAGCAAGTTCCTTAACCTCTCTGAGCCTTACGTTTCATTATGAGAGATGGAATCCACCTTGCCAGGCTGTTAAGATGATTAGATATGGGAAATCCAATGTGAAAGCCCCCAGGAATGGTTACAGTACTAAACAGATGAAGTTGTTGTTGTTACATATATTAATTGTCACTTAAGTTCAGAACTGAGAGGCACTACGGGCAGAAGTCAGACGGTCCTTGCCCTTGCCTTCAAAGAACTTAAACTTCAGCTCGGAAAACAACATGTACTGGCCTGCAGAAGGGTTAGCATTTGCAAAGCACTGTACCAAGAAAAGCACAGACCTCCATCTGCTGCTTTCCCCTAAGTGTCCCTTGGGTCTGCTTGTTTGGATTCTAATATCTGCCTAAGTAACCATCAATCTGGCTACTTCCTGGGCTGCAAAAGGCCTAAAAGCTGTCTATAAACTGAATCGCCAAATCCAAGCCAAATGGGATGACGCCGCCGCCGGGGCCCACGTTCTCCCTCCTCGGGTCCAGCGTGGCTGACTCCACCCATCACCAGCCACTGCTGCCAACCAGCCTGCCCATCCGTCCCAAAGATGACTCGCTGGCCCTAGCCGTGGACCTGTACGGCATCCAACCATCTTGTTCAGCTCCTGCGTGGTACCTGTGCAGAGTGCTATCTACTACATCCCCAGGTCAGCTGACAAGACAGGAGAGAAGCGAGGAAAGGGGAATTTTAAATGTAGCAACTAGTGAAAGGAGAAAAGAGGAAGCAGTGAGGGAAAGAAACAGAAAGGAAAATCAAAGGAAAAATGAGGACCTCTACAACTACCATTTGACATCTGACTTTCCAGGTTAGGAGGGGCTTAAACACGCACTGTGATTTGGGCTTCCTACAAAGTTCCACAGGGATGAGTAAGGGATTGTTATACACATTTGGGAAACGGGCAAACCGAGACTTGACAAAATCCCACGGTTGGAGCCAGAGCTGGGACTGTGAGCCTGCCTTCTGATTCCACAATTGATACTTTCCCCATGACCACTAACCCATGCAGCCTCTACAGAGGACGAAAGAGTCAGCTCTGGGAGGCAGAAAACAAAGGGAAAATTGGACGGACAGTAAGGGGACCAGGGAGTGGCCAAAGATTCCTTGGCAAGTTATGAGAGTCTCCATGTCAGGGATCCCCTCTGCACATCAGGGACCCCCCTCTTACACTAAAGAGGGAACAGGATGTCAGGTTTGCCTTTAATTGGAAGCGGAAGACAAAGAAGGAATCTCCAGGAGCTGCCTGAAAAGGAAGATGGGCAGTGAGTACAAGGGAAAATGAAGTCTGAGGGATGGGGTTGACTTTCCTGGAGAAGGACCAGCTGATCTCACTGGGAATGCTCCCAGCTACTCGGCACTACTTTATCTGCCCTTTTTACCCACTGAGGCATTCGTCCCCCAAGGATCAATCAGTTCCTAATTCTGGGCCAGGCATAGCCACAGGTATTGGGGGCACCACAGCCGCCATGGAGTTAACCCCTGATAATGACGGGCTCACTCATTGGCTGGTGTGACTAAAATAATGCGTGGCTCCATGCATGTGTAAAAACAAAAACTAATAAATGGACCTTTCTTCTCTAATTTTTAAACACATTCTCATCACACTTAGTGACTGCATAGAGATTAGAGATTTGGGGGACACAATTTGTAGAACGAACAGGAAGTCCTCCTCCCTGCCACCACGCAATGAGGAAATTTTAATTTGAAATTCTGGATTTAGGTCCAGACTGAGGAATCTGACTTCATCTGCCATGGTTTCAGACAGATGTCACCCAAAAGGCACGTCCCTGTGCCTCTGTGCACACTGGTCTTGCTCAGCTGCAGGGATGCCACACTGAGTGACCAGAGACAAACACACACAGCTCTACCCTTGTGGAGTTTACACTGTAATGAAGGAGACACACAATAACAAAACGATAAAATAAATGGCACGTTTAGCCACGAATACGCGTTAAGGTGGAAAATCAGGACATGCAGCGTCCTATTTTTTTTCTAAATAATATTTCTATGCAGAAATATGTAAATGAGTCCCCTACCCAAATCCAAGCTCTACGTGCTCCCACTGCCCTAGACTGTCCCCTCAGGACCCCTCGTTCTGCTGCACCTAACTCCCCAGCCCCTCGCCTGGTCCCCAAGGGACCACCAGCTCTCTGATGGCAGGGACCCCTGAGTCTCAAGCAGCCAGTCTCCTTCGTGGCTGCATCCCCAGGGCCTAGAACACATGTGGCACCTCGGAGGGGCTCAACCAAAGGGCAGCAGGGAAGACGGAAGGCGGCGATGAGGGTGATGAGCAGGGTGTCAGAGCGCTTCCTCTGAGGAGCGAAAGCTTGTCTGGGCCAAGAATTTCAACAGCTTTTCTAACCCCCTATGTCAGGGGACAAGGAGGTCTCAGGAGGCCTGGGAAGCAACTTGAAAGGGGCCAGAAGGGAGAGAGGTGACTGCAGCTGTGGATGAGAGGTCGATACCAGGCTACCCGGGAGACTCAGAGCAGCTGGGTCCCTGACCACCAAACCCGCACCGCCTCTTCTCTCTTTCCTGCAGAAACTCTCATCGCGGGCATAAAAGCACACTCGGGACTCTCAAAGCAGGTTCACCTGCACTGCCACTGTCGCTGGCAGCGGGATGGGTATGACCACCCTTGTCGACAGATGAAGAAATGGAAGGTCAGAGATTTTTAATGAATTGCGCAAGGCCAAAGGGCCAATAAGAGAGTGGGACTGGTGGGGTGGGGGGGGTCCTACAATTAGAATCAGGGCTCCTGAGGGCTCTTGGAGCTGTCACACCCCACCGTCCCCGCAGCAGCCCCACTGAAAAGCAGGGGTCGGGGGAAGAGAACCATCCAAGGGACATCACCAACTTTTATCCTTCCACTCCCTGGGCGTCCAGTCCTGTGGCCCAAAGGGCTCTGCTCTCCAAGACCCACTGGCCTTACTTAGCTGTCCGGCGATTGGCGCTGACTTGGTTACATCCTTTCCCGGCACCACCTTTTCCAACCTTGGCCTCCCATGACCCAAGCGTCATCTCTTGTCAAGGCCACTCATGCTTTGGTTAAAATCATGAGCCAAAAACAGAACAGGATGTGGCCAGTTCTTTAAGACACGTTCTCTCTTTATCCTCTTCAATGCATGCATCTGTCTGTCCAGCCAGCCATCAAATATTTACTGGGCCAGACTTCCAGGTGCCATGCAAGGCCAGAGCAGTTACAACGATTTATGAAACGGGTTTCCTGCCCCAAGGAGCTCAGCCTGCAGTGGGGGGAAACAGTCATACAAAGAGGCAGCTCCAGCCCAATGTGGCAAGGGCCATCGCAGTGGCAAGTCCTTTGGAAGCCAAAGGAGGAAAGGACCAAATCAGCCGTGGGGAGAAATCAAAGGCCGTACAGAGGAAGGTGTATTTGGGCTGGGTCGGTCAAAGGCAAGTGAAAAGGTTGAGGAGGCAGGTAGGTCCAGCTGGTATGGGCCCTCGTATGTCCACAGAGGAGTGCCTGGACACTTGGTGCAATGGGGAACCAGTGGGGCTTGGAAGCCAAGAGAATTCTCTTGCCCCCAAGTTTTAGGAGGATACCACTCATGGTGGCCAGTAGGGGACAGGGGAGACCAGCCCCAAGTCTGGGCTTCCTGGATCAGTGGAAATACAAGAAATATTTACTAAGGATCATGTTAACAAGGCACTCGTCCATATCCAGGGGGGTGTCTGCTCAAATCGCTGCCCTCCAGCCTTCTTTCTTGGGGTACAACCTCCAAGAACACTGCTGCTTTTCCTCCCTGCTACAAAGCACAAGAAGGCCAGGTCCAGGTGACACCGTGATTATCAATCATGTCAGCTGCGTGTCCACCTTGTAACCCTTTCCAACTCGCCCACGTTGCACCATCGGTCCTCATTTGCAAGAGACCTGCAGCTGTAGCGGAATATATATATATATATATATAAGTCTGGATGATTTGCAGTGAAGCATAATTTACACCTTCTACTGCTTCTCATAGAAATCATTTCCCCGAGACTAATAATAAAGCAGACCAGCCACCCATAGTAATAAAGCATTCCACCCTCTCCTGGCAAGCGATTCTGAAACAAACCGGAATAGCACTTCGGTTTGGCACCCCTGAGAGCAAGACTGACAGGCAGAAAGGATGTTAGAATTCAGCGTCACATAATACCGTGCTTTGCAAACTGTGTCCCACAGAGCCGTAGGGTTTCCTGAAAGAGCCCCCTGGAGTCACTCTGAAAAGAAAAAAGGAGTGATCCAGGGCCCTAGCCCCAGCCCACTGGGAGGGAGTGAGGCTGGAATAGTGGCCGCTCTGTCCAGAGCTCCTGAAGCACGTGCCAGTGAACGTCAGGACTCGGAGAGTCAGAGACCAGCTACGCCCGCCTCCCCCACCTTCCATTCACACCTCAGAGCTGAGCCACAGCTGGCTCTGCAGTCATCCTGGAGAACTGGAAATGTCTTGGCCAAGCCCCATTCCCAACATCTCCCCCACTGGCAGGGCCCCCCACCTCCCAAATACAGCCGGGATGGCTCCAAACAAAGGACTCTCTCTCTCTCTCTCTCTCTGCAAATATGAGGAAGGAGCATGGTTGCTCCTTTTTCTGGGTAAGGCAGAGGAAATCCAACTGAAATGCTAAATCTTATCAGGATCTGACGGCCATGTCCACCCACCATAGGGCTCCTTAAGGACACAGAGAGATCCTGCCTCAAACCTCTCTCTCTGAACATCCATAAACACCAATTCACTGTCTTTGAGATCCCAAATTCCTAATCAGCATGCCTTAGTCATCTGGCTGGAAGGGCAAGCAAATCCCTTTGCATGGTCTGCATCCTGACTTTTTTTTTTTAATATATTTTTTTAAAGATTTATTTATTTATTCTCCCCTCCCCCATTTTTTGCGCTTGCTGTCTGCTCTCTGTGTCCATTTGCTCTGTGCTCTGTGCCTGCTCATCTTCTCTTTAGGAGGTACCGGGAACCAAACCTGGGACCTCCCATGTGGGAGAGAGGCCCTCAATCACTTGAGCTACCTCAGCTCCCTGCTTTGTTGTGTCTTTCATTGTATTTCCTCTTTGTGTCTCCTTGTTGCGTCATCTTGTTGTGTCAGCTCACCGCGCCTGCCCATCGGGACAGCTCGCTGTCTTGCTCGTCTTCTCCAGGAGACACCAGGAACTGAACCCGGGACTTCCCATGTGGTAGATGGGAGCTCAATCGCTTGAGCCACATGCACTTCCCCTGACTGTCTTCTGAAAACCAGAAGTTGCCTCTTCTTTTCAAAGCCTGGAATCAGAAACAGGAAGACCTTCCCTGCCCTCTTCCCTGGGTGGGCTTTTGGGAGCCCAGAGTGAAGACTTTTATCTCTTTTCACTGGCTCATGGAGGGAAATGGAGACAGGACGAGCAGAAAACCCTATTTAAGTGCCATCCGGAAGGACCAGGTCAGAGGCCAAGGCAGATGGGGCACTGGGCACAGGCACTGCTTCCTACTTTTGTGGTATCCTCTTCCCCCCGCCACGCCCCAGAACCTATTCCTACAACAGGTGCTCCAAAGCTGCAGCTGGCTGCTGAAAGGATGATTCAACGTCCCCTTCGCCATGTCACAAAGCACATCAATGTAAGAATCCTACAGGTCCTGTGATGCCACATGTTTTAGTTTCCCAGTTGCTAAAAAAAATAAATAAATATTCAATAGGTTGGCAACAATGGCAATTTATTGGCCAATGGTTTTGAGGCTAGGAGAAGTCCAAAACTGAGGCGTCAGCCAGATGATGCTTTATCCCAGAAGACTGTGGCGTTCTGGGGCTGGCTGCCAGCGATCCTTGGATCCTTGGCTTTTCTATCACATGGCAATGCACACGGTAGCATCTTTCACTTTCTCTTCCTGGTTAAGTTGACTTCCAGCTCTGGCTGCTCCCCGTGGCTTTTCTCCTTCTGATTTTTACTCTGCTTATAAAAGACTCCTGTAATCCAGATTAAAACCCAACCTGATTCAGTTGGGCTGCACCTTAACCGAAGCAACATCATGAAGAGATCTTATTTACCACAGGTCCACACCCACCAGAATGCAGGGCAAAACCAAGAACATGTCCAAACTGAGGGACACAGTTCACTCCACCACAGCAGATGACAGGAGAGCTTGGGCACAGTGATATTTCAGGGGCCCCTGGATGAACCTGCTTCATAAAAATCTGTGTTTACAGGCCTAGTTTATTTGTCACTTGCCCTAGGATAAGATTCTGAGCTACCATCCAGAATCTAATCTTGGTCACATTTTATCCAGGAAGAGTTGGGATGGGAAGGAGACTCAGACTGTGATGCTCACCAAAAAAAAAGGAATTTCTAGATTAAGTTTCCCATCCAAATAAGCCACAAGTCTGGAGAGCCATAGAAGAGTCGTGACTTCCTTGGGCAAACACATCTTCACTGGCTATGTGAAACCAGACCCAAAAAATGGAACTTGGAAGAACGAAGATGGAAACAGGGTGACAGGAGCCAAAAAGACAAGGTCACCATCAAAAACAGGGACCGAAAGCTCTGGAATGACTCTCAGGGAAGGAGGTTTCTTTTACTAAGACAAAGAAAAGGAGGCAGCATTCTGAGTGAAAGAAATCTTGGCAACAGTCAGCATTCACACCAGGCTCTCTGCCGAGCCGTATTTTCAACGGGATGACTCGGTTACTTTTACAACATGTGGGCATTATTGTCTCTGTTTGAAAGATGTGGAAACTGAGGCCCAAGGAAGTTACAGAGCATGCCCAAAGTCTCATATGGCCAGCTCTAAACACCCACACTTTTTTTTTTTTTGGGCTATTATTCAGAATAGCCAAAAGGTGGAAACAACCCAAGTGCCCATAAACAGATGATTGGGTAAACAAAATGTGTTATATACATACAACAAAATGCTATTTGGCCATAAAAAGGAATAGGGTTCTGATGCATTCTACAACATGGATGAACCTTGGAAACACCATGCTGAGTGAAACAAGCCAGTCGCAAAAAGACAGATATGATCCCACTTAGACGAACTATCTAGAATAAGCAAATTCATAGAGACAGAAAGTAGATTAGAGGTTACCAGGGGCTGGGGAGGAAGCAGGGAGTTATTGCTTAATGAACACCCACACTTTGAACCAGTACATCCAACTGCCTCCCAACAAACTCTTGAGGGGAAGCATGGCACAAAATTAACCTACTCCCATTGTAGGTAATCAAACCAGTCGTCAAGGAGGCCGACTTCCTCAGCGCCTGCCTTTCTCTCCAGCAGGAAATAATAGCAGTTTGTTGCCCTTTACATACAAGGTGACAATCCCAATTCATGGAATCCGAGTTATTTGCCCCGCAGCGGGGATGTTCTGCTCTGAGTCATGCACATGCTCTCCACTAATCCCTCTTGCTAGCCACAGTCCAATTTTATTTATAAGATGGCTGTGTAGGTAACAGCGATTCTGTAAGAGCGCTGCTCTTTAAACTCCTGATTGTCCTTTTTTTCCCCCACGTGAAGTCAAATGACTAAGAATCTTGTATTTATCAGCACTGCTGCGTGAATAACTGGCCTATGGGCCTTTGTTCTTTTACTCTTTTATGAGTAAAAGAACCTATGCCTGGTTGAATGCTAAGAGTTCAGTCTATAAAGATCAGAGCCCCAGTCCTTTGCCTCAAGGAATTGACAATGCAGTGGGGACAACAGACAATTCCAGTACAGTTAGGTGAGTGCTAAGGAGTCTGGAAGAAGAATGCAAGGGAGATGCAACAGAAGAGTCTTTCCAGGAGATAAACGCCCAAGGACCAGAAATGAATACAAGTTAATATGGCTAAAAAAGAGAGCAAAAACAAAAGGGACAATAATAAAAAGACAACCCAACTAGAAGATGGGCAAACAATATGAATAGACATTTCTCCAAAGAAGATATACAAGTTGCCAATAAGCACACAAAAAGCTAAAAGTTGCTCAACATCATTAGCCATCAGGGAAATAAATGCCCATCAAAATCAAAATGATATACCACTTCACACCCACTAGGACGGCTAGAATCAAAAAGACAGGCCATAGCAAGTATTGACAAGGATGTGGAGAAACTGAAACCTTCATACTTTGCAAGTGGGATTGTAAATTGGTGCAGCCACTTGGGAAAACAATTTGGCAGTTTCTCAAATTGTTAAACAGAGTTACCAATGAGCCAGCAATTCCACTCCTAGGTATATACCCAAGAGAAATGAAAACATATGTCCACAAAAGACACATACACAAATGTTCAGAGCAGCATTATTCAGAATGGTCAAAAAATGGACACAACCCAAAGGTATAAACTAATGAATGGATAAATAAAATATGGTATATATATCCATACAATGGAATAGTATTCAACCATAAAAAGAAATGCCGTACTGCTACCTGCTACAACATGGATGGACGCTGAAAACAGTATACAAAGTAAAAGAAGCCAGACATAAAAGGCAGCATATTGTATGATTCCATGGAGGTAAAATGTCCAGAATAGGCAAATCTACCGCAACAGAAAGTAGACTAGTGGTTGGGATGGTTGGGGGAAGTGGGAGCGACTTCTTAATGGGATGGTTGTGCAACGCTCTGAATAAGCTACACACCGAATTGTACACGTCAATGGTATGTGCATTATATCTCAATAAAGATTTTTTTTAAAAAGAAAAAGGGAGTAGAAGGCTACTTCTGGGAGAAAGCACATGCAAGGACACAGAAGCAAGGGAGCACAGAGTTGCATCCAAGAACAAGGTGGTTCCACGAGATCTTGATAGCATCATGCCTGTGAAGAAATGGCTAAAAACACAGCTGGGGAGGTAGAAAGGGGTTACAAAAGGTCCTGTAAACAAAGTGAAGTCATATGTTATAAAAGCAATGAAAAATCTAGGAAGAGCGTTAGCTGGGAGAGTTCTGTGATCAATCTCGCTAGAAAAATCACTACAGCATCACCATGGAGAATGGACACGACTAAGGAATAAAACCGAGGCCGTTCCCGTTGGGGGGCCACGGCAGTAATCCAGGTAGAAGAGATACGCTACATCTAGGGCAGGGCGGAACTGAGTGTTCCATCTAGAGGTTACAGAGATGGTTCCTGTGGTTCTATCACCACCTCCAGTTTAGAAGCCCAAACCATCAACCCAGGATTAGATCCTATCCAGGGGCTGTGGGAAACACCTGCTCTGTGGCTCTACCAGTATCTCCAGCTTGGAGGCCCCAAAGCATCAACCTATAATTAGATTCTGGGTCTCCCAACAGCACTTGAAAAAGGGAACTTCCACCCTGCCCCTTGAAGCAATCCTTTCCTTTGCTCCAGGAAGAGGCAAAGACAAAAAGGAATGCTTAAGTCCTTCTGCAGCCTCTTGTGTTTCACCTCTCCCAGTAAACAGCCTTTTCCTTATTACAAGAGCCTCTTCTGGGAGTGTGTGGGCAGCAAGAGGCCCATCGGACCCAGGTAAGAAGTATTTAAGACTAATTAGCCCAGGCAAAGCAGCAACAACCACTTATACTGTAGTTTCAAATAAACTGGAAATGGCCAGCAGAAGCAGCTTTGCTTGCTTTAAAGTAGGACCCGTGTCCCAAAAAACCCCAAGAAAGTGTCCTACAGCCTCACGACCAGCAGCCTCAGCAACCGCAAGGGACTCTGAATCTGCATTTACTAAGATACTCATGTGATCTGCAGCCAAGTCAGGAGGCCTTGGCCTCCATGCTGCAGCCAGTCTTGCACCAAGACCTCAAAGGGACCAGTGAAAAAAGGACTCCCCATGGGAGACCCAGTTAACAAGCAGCACGAGGCATTCAGCTACAATCACCACAGCATGTTGTAGGAAGGATAAATATCATTTCCAGAGTATGTACAACAGGCCAGGGGTCCATCCTCACAGGCATCTTGGGAAACTTAGAGCCTGCAACTTGTCAAACATTTCACAGGCAGCAGTGGCCGTGTCGGGATTTGAACCCAGATCTGCTACACTCTTGCCCTGCCCCCAAACACGGTTAGAGCAGTACACACTGAAAGCAGCAGCAGGGCTCAATCCTGCTTTCCAGCCCACAAACCAAGCCATGTAAAGCATCCAGCATCCCCTCGCCCAGAGCCCAGTACAGCCTTTCAGAACTCTACCTCCCATCTGGGTCAAGAGGAACATGAGCCACCACCCTCCCTGGCCTACCTTTTCACCCCCACCACAGCCCTGTCCTCAGATTAAATATACTTACTCAAAGAAGGGTCTGATCCCAAAATCTGTTTTCTTTCCATTACCCTGTGTTGTATCTAATCCACTAGAAATATATAATCTACTTTTTTTTTTTTTTTTAAAGATTTATTTATTTATTTATTTATCCCCCCCCCTTGCTGCTTGTGCTGCTGTGTCCATTCACTGCGTGTCTTCTCGTGTCTGCTTATCTCCCCCTTGCTGTGAGGTCTTGCCGCATCAGCCCACAGCGCCACGCGAGCCGGCCTGCCCTCACAAGGAGGCGCCGGGAAGCGAACCCGGGGCCTCTCATATGGTAAACGGGTGCTCTATCCATTGTGCCACACCTGCTTCCTGTCGTGAGGTTGCTGCATCAGCCCACCGCACCACTCAGGCCGGCGTGCCCTCACAAGGAGGCCTCGGGACGCCAACCCAGGCCTCCCATATGGTAAACGGGGGCTCTATCCATTGAGCCACACCCGCTTCCCTATAATCTACTTTTTAAGGGAAAAAAAGTAAACTGAATCTAATTTAATTCCAGGATTTAATCATGACTCGCAGACAAACTTAAAATGCCTTGCTACTCAAATAGTGGCCCATAGACCACCAGTATCAGCTGGAAGCTTGTTAAAAATGCAGATTCTCAGGCCCCCCTCCCAACCTACTGAATCAATCTCAAAGTGATTTGCATGAGAATTAACATTTGATTCACTTTCTGCAGAGTTCTGATGAGCCCACAACTGAAAACACGCCCCAGGTTTCGGGAACCTTATAGTATCTGGTGTGCAATCTGATATTTTCATAAAGTTGATCTTATTTCAAGCATGCCCTTGGTTATCAAATACTCAGCATGGTTGTATTTTTCACTCCAAGTCCAAGAGAGGCTTGTAGCTAGTTATCAATAAAGCACTTGCTAAATTAGAAGAGTAGACCTCAAACTGAATTCAAAGTTAAGATTTGCTATTTCTGTTATTTTACAAATGAAAAGGCAGATGCCTCAGTAACACTCATCCGTGAGCAACAACTTGAAATAAGGATCCTCTCTCGTGATTAAATCAGGAAGGGACTCATTTCTGTGGAATTTTTAAAATATCATCTCTAAAGAATTTTTAAAACCTAATTAGTTTTTTTGTTGACTAATCTTAGAGTTTTCTGTGCCTGTGACACACAAATGAGAGGGTAGGACAAATTAAGGTATCCAAGAAAGAACAAAGGATACAAAATGTCTGGGAGGTCCTTCATTTCAACAGAACAAGGATGAAATTTTTGAAGTTCCTTCAAGAGTTTATCTCCCACTGTCACTGCAGAGAGGTGAACCCAAGGGCACCCGATGAAGAGCTGCTGGCCTCTACAACCTGTCTTGGCTGTATCCAGAGCCTTGCGGAAAGCATGGCACATAGCAGGTGGGCAAATAAATATTTGTTTTTGTTGAACCAAAGGTTGTGACAGATGAACTACCACACTGAAAAAAGTTCACAGAAAGTCTGGGATCAGGAAACGACTGTATTTTTTCAAAAAATATATACCAAGTACCAACTAGAGCGCCCAGCAGTGTGCTAGACGCAAGGATGGCTTCGGGTGGGAGGAGCTGGTCTGAAAGAATATTAAGAATTAGTCATGACTCTCAAGAGCTAAGGGCACCTGCTGACGTCGGCTCTGTGGTCTAAGCCTTTGCAGCTTCGGCTTCCTTCACCTGAGCTTGTTATCTGGGGTCCCATGCCAGGCCTACTGGATGGGAATCTGCATTCCAGCAAGAGCCGCGGGAATTCATTTTGAGAAGCCCTGACCTAAAAGCAGTTTGAGAAGCACAGCTCTAGGTGTGACTATAAAATATTGAGTCTGATGGTTTAGACAACAGAACTGGGGCCTCCCCTACAGGAAGTCAACAGGACAGTTCACATATAGTTGGGCTCCTTTTCTCCTTCCGGGCACATGGTAAGATTGCATTTTCCCACCTGCTTGAAGTGAGGTGCTTTAGACAATGAAATACATAACTGACAGAATTCCAAAGTGGTTGCTCCATCATCCTGGGTCCTGGAGTATTTTGCATCCCTAAGCAAACTTGCAACAGACTTTGTAGCATGAGCAAGAAACAAACCTATGTGTTTTTAACCACTGAGATTTCAGGATTGTTTGTTATGACAGCATATCCTAACCCATCCTGACTGATGCAGGACAATACCGCCATTTTCACAGAATTTCCGTTATTCCTTACTGAAAACTGCTCAAGCACATCATTACTTGAGGGTCAAAACTTTTTTTTTTTAAAATAGCATTAACTACCCTCTTCACTCAAACTTTACTCCAACAGTCATCTTATTTTTTTCCTTTCCCTTTTTTTCTCCTTTTCTGTAAATTTCCTCGCATATTTATCTTTTTATCTTATTGTACCATATGCTTTTTGGTAAGCTGCCTTAAATCCTCTTTGCGACAAGGTGACAGACAGACACACCAGATTTGGCTTCAGATGAATTTTGGCTGTTTCCAAAAAAAAAAAAAAGTCAAATCCACCCCTCAAAGGACAAAGATTTGCTGTTGCTGAGGATATTTAAAAGAATATGGGGCCAGGCCCTGGGCCAACATGTGTTCCTTCAACCTGTTCTTTCCACAAAGGATACTTGGGGAATGCGAGGTACACACAGTCCCTGCTTTTAAAAAGCTATTCACTCCTGGTCACAGTATCTCTGTTTGCCTCATCAGAAGGCGAAAGCTGAACGATGCTAACTACATGAAGACATTTAGCATCATTGACCAAAATCTATTTTTTTTTTTTTTTTAATTCAGCTTCCCTATGGTTACGGAGCCCCACGTTCTCCATGCCTGATGTTGTGCTAAACGGGGGTAAGCCTGACTTTCCTCTTGGTGGACATTTGCGTCATGGCCAATTTTGCACTACTAGAAACACTGCTGCAATGGATATTCTGATGCTTCCAGCCTGCCCATCAGCCACTTCCTGAGTCTAAATTCCTAGAAGTGGAATTGCTGAGTCTGCGGGCACTTACACTGTTAAGGCTTAGAAGAAGATATTTTGCCAAATTGCCCTCCAGGGAGCATATAACAATTTTCCTACACCTATGCCAACAACACTTTTTTTTTTTTGACAGTTTTTCTTTAAAGCTACTTTTTTTTTTTTTTTTTTT
>JAQZBX010075909.1:0-14522 GCA_029593785.1 Cabassous unicinctus
AGTACTGAGGAGATCTGAAGTTGAGTCTGGATAATATACACATGAGGCAGGCAAAAATAGCACTGTAGAGAATTTATAATTTAAATTGCCACAAATGAAACAACTACTGAGAAAGGGTGAGGGAAGACATCCTGAGCTGTGGGGTGTGTGTGTGCAGGAAGTGGAGTAGTCTAGAAATAGGAGAGAGTGAATTAACTGCACAGCACTACTGAACACAAGGCACTGAATTGAAAACCCTAAGGTTTACTAGGCAGCAGGGAAGCTATGTTGGAGGAATTGTTAATCTCTACTGTGATTGTTGTACAGTTTAACAATCTTATGTGGGTGGCAATTTCATTTCATGGGACTTTGTGTACCCTTTGTTTCGTACTTCTTGTGTGAAGGCCAGGCATTGGTTTGCCTCCCTCTTGGAACACTCTGACTTCCACAGGACGGGTGGTAAACAAGAGCTTCAGTTTAATCAGAGCAGTCAATAAAGTGAACTAATTATTGGAAAATTCAACAAAAGCCATGTTGTTTTAAAAAAGAAAGGTAGATTTGTGGGAAGCAATTGCAATGATGTTAATATATATCTTGTGACAGATTTTGTCCTGGGTTGCCTTGAAAGATAGAAATAGTGTTTCTTTTTGGAAGAATACAGAATTGTTTACTGACCAGGATACGTCAGCCAATGTCTCCCACCTGGCAAATTGAGGCAGGTTTGCAGACATTCCTTTAAACAACTGGGAATTCACTAAATTTGGAGTTAATCATCTGTGACTCAGGTCATCTTATGTACAGCATCCACGAGGTCCGCTTTCCACCTGGTGCCCCATATAATTTTTGGAAAAAGGAGAACTGATAAGAATAAGATACTCATGCTGCCTGCTGAGCAGGGAGTAATAATTTCCTTGATCTTTGACCCCCATGTCTTGTGTCTTAAGCATCCATAAAATGGAGGAAGGTTATAATGCAAGTAGGATAAAATTTCAGACCCTCACAGTTTTTGGTAATAGAATAAATTTGATAGAGTAAGAGAAAGACGAATATATAGTGGATTAAATGAGATGAAGTTTTTTTAACTCATTTAAATATATTAAGATTGTTGCATAAATTCATTGCATCATGTTTCTTGTATGTCATATTTTCTTGTCAGGGACCCGAGGGTGTCCTATCTTGTTGAATAGTCAACCCTAATGTGTTTGTTCATTTTCATGGTTCAGTATGTTATATCTTCGTAAATGCATTATAACAGTAAGAGAGGGTAAAGAGGATGAGTAAAGAAAACCCTTTTAATTAAAGACTAATGACTAGAAGCTAAAATAAATTATTTCCCACATTGGCCAGAATAAGTCACATGGCTAAAGCAAGTTGCATGGAAGACTAAGGCATTGAATCTTCATTCTGGTTAGCCTTATATATAGATGAATATTCTATTAATATGGAAGAAATGGAGAATACTTAATTATCGAATATTATTTTTTCATCCACTACACAATATCACAAATTCAGTGTGCAGAAAAAAGTTGAAGGCCACATAGGATGTGAAATGTTTAATTGGGAGTAAAGATTAATAATGGCACATAATTTAAGGTACAAATTTGTCTAAGACAGAATGTATTCTCCATCTTCAATTCTCACTTTTTATTCCCACCTGAAATAACCTTTCTTTTTCTGCTGCCAAACACTTATCTGTGTATTTAAGGTTTCATAGCATGCATATGTGGGAGACCAAACATGTAGTAGGCCAATCTATACTGAATTCTATGGAGACATAATTTTAAAAGGTAATTTTACATACATATTATTTTTAAATTCTTTAATGCCTTAGAGAACATTTGTATGGCAAACAAATTGGTGATCTGTAAGGAAGTAGTGTTCTTAGTCACAGATCCGTCAGATAATTCCTCAGAATTTTTTTGTTATTTTCCTGCAGGGTACAGAAAGCATAAATAGTCCATGGGATCAAGAGTTGATTACTTTTTATATGGCTCTATGTATGATACTCATGAAAATATTCACTACATAAATAAGTAAATTATAGGGGAAATTTCAATACGGTAACCTAAATTCTGCAAAAAAATTCTGATCAAAACATTATCAAGATAACAATTTAAGCAATCATAAATTGTGGGGTAGAGTGCGGCCCATGCAGGGAAGAATGTAATATCAGTATGCTGTCTTTAGTGTGATGATAAAAGGGTTGAACATTGAACTGCAGATCATTTTGCCTGCTGAAATATGTGTATATGTGTTCTTAAAGATAGATTTTTGAGATTCTAAATCCATTTGGCAGGCTGCTTTATGACTAAAAAGATGAAAAGAATATGTATTTGTACAACTAAAAGTAGTTTTTCTGTTAGATATATTTTAATCTACTTTCATTCTATTTTGATCATTAAAACAGTAACCACTTTTTCCAACCTTTTAAATTTTGATTCAGGAAAAATGGTGAAAGATGAAAAATGGAATAAAATGATCATTTAGCATTGAAAAGCATTTAATTTAAAAATGTACCTGTTATTCAAAATATCTACTATGATTGAAAATCACTGCATTTATAGGCATGAGATCTAATGGTTTTATAGTAAGACTTTTGTTGTTTTATTTTACAGTGTGTGTTGGGGGATTGATGGTGTGTAAGATTGTTGCAGTAAGACAAGGTAATCAGTTGACATGATAAAATACTGGTATAGATGATTTAGATATATTAGTTCCTTTACTTGCTACCATTAGTGTGATTTGAGTAAATGAGAAAAAAATCTTGTTAGATTGCTTCATAATTATTTGAATGTGCAAGGATTGTTGGCAGAAATGTCATTTATTTCCACCCATATATGTTTACATTATTGACACACATGATTGTGAAAACTGATCTCTAATCATAGACTCCCCAGCTAGGATGACCCTGTCTCATCTAGTGAGGCAGCTTTTCTTCCTGTGAACTCCTCTAGGTAATACTGGAGATACCTTTTGTTTCACCTATACATTTATTATTCCTTTTATGCAGGCCTCTTAAATAATAATGTATGTTTTGGAGGTTGGAAATAATTCTCCTAATATTCTCAAGACAAAAAACATTGTTATATATGGGCCCATCAAAAATTTTATCATTTTACGTATTTTATGATAAAGATAGTAAGGAAAGAAATTTTCATGAGATTTATCATTTATCATTTTTTAAATGCTCTGTAATTTGGCCTATAATTGTTTGTACAGCCATTTTGTAATGTTAAAAGGACTTCTTCTGAAGGAACAGACTTTTAAATCTTAATCCATGTTCTTCCAATTTAATATCTGTGCAATCCTGGACAATCTTGTTCCTCCTTCTTGCTGATTCTCATTTACTAAATGCCAGATGTTGAGAACAGAATTTGATTATTAATAGCTCTTTAATTTCCTGTAGCTGGACATTTCAATATCCTTATTATGGTAGGGAAATATATGCCTTCTAAAATTTTCCTCAGTGATTCATTATTAATTTGAAATTAACAAAGTATTTTCTCTCCTTGTCTTCCAGGCCATGTTGATCTCCAAATGCTTCATGTTTTCTGCCTGTATTTCAAACAAAGGCCACAAGGTAACTTAAGGAATAGAAGCTGGAGTGAAATTCCATGCTAAACACTCCTTCATTGTAATGTTTTAAAATTAGTAATTTACATAATTTTAATGTTCCTTTAATTTTTTTCCTCAAACTCTCTCTCTCTTCAACAGTCCTTTTTACTCTAGGCTTTTACGAGCACAGGCTTTATCCTTCTCTTCCCTTTACATAGCCCATCACATACAATTACCTAAACTCACGTTTATATATTTATATTTGCTTCTATATCCTTTCACCTTGCTTTTACCTTTACTTAACTCTGTCCATTTTCAGAAACATAGCCTGCAGAGAAATCTGTAGTTTCTTGCTATGCATATCAACATTATCACACTGTTCCTGATGATTTTACATTGAGGCATGAGGTGGAAAGAGGGGAGGGTGACACCAGATATGAGCAAATGAAATTATTCCCTATGTCTCATATTCACTTATGTGAATTCAGATCTCATTAGCTATTAAAGTAAATGAAAAAAGAATCAGGCATTTAAGTTTGATTAGTTGAATAAAATAGCAAAGGTGTACTATTCTTGGTTAATGGCCAGGGCTTGTGTGTGTATATATACGTGCGTGTGAGTTTACGTGCATGTGTGCATGTGTTAAATGCTTAATATGGTTAAATGTACTTGTAATGACTGATGTAATTTTGGTCCCAGTATGCAAATTTCTTTAATTGATTAGTACATTGCCTGATATCCCAACTCTTGTATATTATCAAGAGAGAAAAGCATTTTTCTTTGTTTTATAGACCCCTAATTTATTCACATAAAAACAAGCAACAATTCTTTATTCTTTGGTTGAAATGCAAATTAAATTTTAATTCTTTTTCCAGGTATTCTGGAAATGAAATCTATTTTTTTTCTTACTGGCTTAATTCCATAAATTTAAATGAGTATTTTATCGCTGTGTCTCAGGGGTTCTTAAGCAGGGGTCCATGAACATGAATTGAAATTCAAAAAAAAACATTGTTCTTGTGGGGATGTATTGGTGTGGGTGTGATATATTTATTAAATAATACAGAGTATAGTGTGGAATTAGTAAGGGGTCCATGGTTTTCACCTGACTGACAGAGCTCTGTGAAATGAAAAAGGTTAAGAACACTTGCAGTGTATCTGAACAATTCTTGGCAAACTGTATCTTAAACACTGCTATTTACATAGGGATCATCAAGAATTTTAATTTTAATTTTTCTCTTCAGATTTGATAGAAGGCATATAACCATAATGGGAAACCATACAAGAGTGATTGTGTTTATCCTAGCAGGTTTAACTGATGACCCACAATTGAAAGTTGTGTTATTTATTTTTCTGCTTCTCACTTACTTGCTCAGCATCACTGGCAATCTAACCATCATCACACTCACCCTGCTGAATGCTCACCTAAAGACCCCCATGTATTTTTTCCCTCAGAATTTTTCCCTCTTAGAAATCTCTTATACTACTACATTCATCCCTAAATTGCTGGTTATTATGGCAACTGGAGACAAAAGCATTTCCTACAACTGTTGTGTCACGCAATTGTTTTTTGCCTTCCTCCTTGGAGCATCTGAATTTTACCTGCTGGCCGCCATGTACTATGACCACTATGTTGCCGTCTGTAAGCCCCTGCACTACACAACCATCATGAACAACAAAACCTGCACCCAGCTTGTCCTTGGTTGTTGGCTTGCTGGGTTCCTTACCATCTTTCCACTGCTCACCTTGGTTCTAAACCTTGACTTCTGTGCTTCCAACATTGTTGATAATTTTTATTGTGACACTACTCCCCTCCTGCAGATCTCCTGCTCAGACACACGGCTCATCGAGGCAATGGGTTTCATCTCAGCTTTGGTGACTGTCTTGGTTACGTTGGTAATGGTGTTAATATCATACACCTACATTGCATTGACAATTCTAACGTTCCCTTCAACCAGTCAGAGGAAAAAGACATTTTCCACGTGTTCTTCCCACATGATTGTCATCTCGCTCTCTTATGGCAGTTGCATCTTCATGTATGTTAAACCCTCAGTCCCACAAAGAATTTCTTTTTCCAAAGGAATTTCAGTGCTCAATACCTCAGCTGGTCCAGTATTGAACACTTTTATCTACACCCTGAGGAACCAACAAGTGAAAACAGCCTTCATGCACATGATACAAAGAATCATCTCTTTGCCAAAGAAATGAATGTGCTATTGCATTATATAAAGAAAATGAACAAAGGAGTATCAAATAAGATCAATTCATTCCTTAGTACCTTCCTGTACATAGCTTCTTTTTCTTCTGCCAATCTTTGATATTCATCTTTATCACATTGCAAGCTTTATTTTTCATATGTCTTTGTCCCAAGGAAGATAATCTTCAATTTGTCTCCTTTAAAGATTCCTTTTCTGATTTCACATCCCTCCTTAGATATCTGGAGAAAATGATGCTAAATTTTTTGTTCTGATTCATTTGTCTATAGGTATTCTAGTTAATCAATACTGTTTCACTTAATAATATTTAATGTATCACACAATACAATGTTTGTTATAGTATTCTGTATTTACTAAGCTATTAATTGCAATCAGTAATAACATATTTAGACTAATTTTTTTTTTATATATATTTTTGTCTTGACTCCAAGTTACTGGTGCATATTTCATTTAAAGAAGTTTTTTTAAACTATAGCAGGTATTAGTTATCAGTGTTAATATTCAACATTGGAAATGTTTATTTCAAAAATCTGTGTATGGTGTTTCAAAATACAGTCTACAGAAGCTAGTTTAGTTTGATTCTGAGAGATATTTATATTAGCCAGTAATTGAAGTATAGTTGATAGAGAATTTATCTTACCTACTTATTTAAAAATTAATAATGAAATCCAATATATAATTGGTGTTTCCATACCAGAAAAACACCTTACAAATAATTTGGGATACTTCTGCAGCTCTTATTTGAAACTGCTTCATAAATGAATGTTTTAATAATGAATTAATGCTTCTTATTGTATTTATTCCTCTCAATAATTATTTACATCTGATATATATATGTATCCCCAGTTAGTGAAATGAATATTGTAGGAGAATCAGTTTCAGTTCTTAAGGAAAAAATTTTTAATGGTGTGCCACAATCCATTAGGGGATTATGAAATAAATTTCTTTGACATGACCAAAACATTATAAATAATATGCAACAAAAAGTTTTTCAAATATAAACAGTATTTCATGAAATTTGTGTCTCAGAATTGTGGGTATAATAGGCCATAATATTTTTTTCTTATTTCTTCTTTTTTATTTTTAACTATTTGTCTTGATTTGAAAAAAGAAATATCTTTGAAAAATACTATCTAAAGCAGCAAACAAAAATACAGCCAGGGAGGAAAACAAACTTAGAAAAAAATTATTGGACAATTCAACAGGTTTCTGTAAAATATGTACAATGAAGTAGATCTTAAAAGATATTTGGTTTTAAATATGACTTCAGGAAGAAATAGTTATTTAAATTAGATGGTTATTTTTCCCTTTGATCATTTTTTTTCCATTTGAGAAAGTAGAACTAATAATATTAGAGCATTATCTAAATTTAGAATATTAATTGCATAAATAGTAAAAAATACATATATAACATTTTGAGAAAATGAATAAAAGTAAAAACTATAGCTCTTATCAATATTCTGAGTACAGTTGATTCTGTTATATGCCAATCACGATGAGTTTGCTTAAAATGTCCTGCCATGAATTTTTCATGAAGCTATTCTGAAATGGTTTATTTATGCATTTTTAAATATCTGTCATCTGTAAGTTATTTATCATAGACTATACTCTCCAACAATCAATAAGGGTCTATATGTCTAAACTAAAACTTGCACATACCCATTTCTTACCACTCCAAGGCAGAAGTAAAGTTTAATCATCTGTTCTCCCTGGTACTCTTCTTGTTCTATGACATACTGTCGCACATTTACATCCATTAGAACCATCAATATTGATCCCTGAGTTCTATTTTAACTAAGCTGAAATATAATTAGATGTTTATACATATTAGCATTTTTATGATTCCTGTCTCTAGAATGTATAGACCATTTTCCTATTACAATAAGTTCCAGGCTGACATCTAGTCCTTATGTGAACATTTCAAAATGCTTCTTCCTAAATTTTAGGTTATTATGCCATTCTTATTGCACCCATTCTCCTAAATATGTCATAGTCACTATATTCAGATATTCATATAAATCCTTACTCATTTGTAATCCTCTCATCATGATTTGTAAATTTTAGTTAGACCTTCCCTCTTTTCTTATTTTAATTACTTTTTGTTTTAGTTACTTTTATAACTCCTTCTTGATATATTTACCAAAAGCTGAACTAGATTTCCCATTTTGATCAAAATACCTGAAACATTCTATTCCTAAGAAATATGCCTCCCTGCATGCTTTCTAATCTGAATTTGAAAATCATCAACCATTGCCTACATATTTCTATTGCTATTTTTAAATTTCATATTATTCCCTCAGCCCTTCCTTATTGGTCTGTAATTCACTCTAGTGCGTTTGAATTTGAGTTGTCCAAGAAAATGATTGACCACTAGATAGAATGGAATACCTGTGGGAACCCAATGCCTCCCCCCCAAGTCCTCAGCATGTAGCTGCCTGCAAAACCTTGACATAAGTTAAAGGTTAACAATCCTCACCAGAGGGGAAAGAATGCATAGATTATATCTAAACTATAATCTTCCCAAAGCAGTAAACATCTTCAGTAAATGTCCTTCCTATGAGATCTAAAACATCTCCAAATATGAAGCCAACAAAATAGCAAAGTAAAATTAATAAGAAATTCCATTTACAATAGCAAGTAAAATAATCAAATACCTAGGAATAAACATAACTAAATATGTAAAAGGATTGTATGCAGAAAACTATATAACATTGCTAAAAGAATTTTAAAACAGAACTAAATAAGTGGAAGAATATTCCATGTTCATGGATTGGAAAACTAAACATCATTAATATGTCTGTCATACTCAAATTGATTTACAGATTTAATGCAATCCCAATAAAAATTAAATCAGTATTTTTTACTGATTGGAAAAGCTAATTATGAGATTTATTTGCAAGAGCAAGGGGCGCCAAAGAGCCAAAGACATATTAAAAAAGAAAAATGAAATTGGAGGAATCATACTACATGACTTTAAAACATATGACAAAGCTACAGTGGTCAAAACTGCATGATATTGGTACAAGAATAGACATACTGACCAATGGAACAGAAGTGAGAGTTCTGATATAGATCCTCAAATATATGGTTAATTGATATTAAACAAGGCCACTAAGCCCATTCAACTGGGAAAGATTGGATTCTTCAACAAATGGTGCTTGGAGAACTGCATATCCATATTCAAAAAATGAGAAAGTATCACCATCTAACGCCATTTACAAAAATGAACTCAAGATCGATCAAAGATATAAATATAAGAGCCAAGACCATAAAGGTCTTAGAAGATAATGTAGGGAAGCATCTACAAGGTCTTGTAGTAGAAAATGGTTTCATAAACTTTACTCCCAAAGCATGAGCAAAAAAAGTAAAAATAGATAAATGGGACCTCTTCAAAATTCAAAACTTTCATGCTTCAAAGGAGTTTGTCAGTCTATTCAATGGGGGAAAATATTTGGTAACTATCTATCTGACAAGGGCTTAATATCTAGCATATATAAAGAAAACCTACAACTCGAAAATGAAAAGACAAACAATCCATTTAAAAAATGGGCAAGAGATTTGACTAGACACTTCTCTGTAGAAGAATTACAGATGGTTAAAAAGCACATGAAACATGCTCAATATCATTAGCTATTAGGAAATGCAAATGAAAGCTACAATGATATCATCTTACACCTATTAGACTGCCAGTTATTTAAAAGAGAGAGGACTGGTTTTTGAATAGTGATGGAGAGGATGTGGAGAAAAGGGAACACTTATCCTTTGCTGGTGGAAATGTAAAATGATATAGCCATTGTGAAGAACAGTTTGGCAGTTCCTCAGGAAGCTAACTATAGAACTGTCATATGATCCAGCAATCCCACTGCTGGATATATACCCAGAAGAATTGAAATTAGGAACAGGAACAGATATATGCACACCAATGTTCATAGTGGCATTATTAACTAGTGCCAAATGTTGGAAGCAACCCAAATGCCCATCAACAGGTGAATGATAATCAGACTGTGGTATATGCATACAATGGAATATTTTTCAGAAGAGATTTTAAAAGCGATAAAAATTATAGATGTGAAAGGATGGAGAGCTTGGCCACAGCCATATGAAAGCAATGAAAATTTTGAATCAAATTAGTGAGTTTTATTTTTCTGTTGTTGTGTCTTTACTCTTTTTGTGTTTGTCTGTTCAGTGTATATTTTCATGTATCCAGATGGTAATATTAAATTAACAAGTGAAAATTCTAAAAGAGCTCTATTCAAATTGATAAAAATTAAATAAGCACTTATATGGATAAATAAATACTCCTGGAGCCCAATTTAGAAAATCAAAACAGGATAAAAAGGTTATTAATATCTGACTAAATAAACTATTTAAAGAAAAAAGATTTACAAGGTTGTCCTGAATTCTCCCATAATCTTTCACTAGCCCCCAGGGTCTCCTCTTAATCTTGACTGAATTCCAGGAACTCATTAAAATCAGTTGAGGAAACTAAGGGGATGGGCTGGGTGTGAAAAAGTATGGGAGAGTTTAGCCTAGAAATCTTTCTACTAGTTCTGGAAATTAATAGGGAAAAAGGGGATATTACAAAATAAATCTTGTTTTGTATAGCCTGTCCTGTAATTCCCTAATTAAATTTTAACAGCTTTTGAGGTGACAATAATAAATCAATGACCAAATTTCAGTAAATAAAAAAAAAGTCCTTGAAAATTATGGAAAGATTATTCTAAATTATCATTAAAACAAATTAAACAATTATACGGTATTCCAGATCCTGGCAGTCAGTATTCTTTTAATGTTATTTACAATTTTAGCATTTTATTATAAAGGTAAAAGGTGTTTTAGCCTCCTGTGAAGGAAGAAAAAAAAAGAACATCTCTTTGCATAAATAATAATGGTTTCAATTTTATTTAACTTGGTTGTAATCTCCCTAGGATTATAGGATACTAATAAAATAAATTAGCATTGTATGTGTTAAATATTTAAGATGATGAAAATTGTATAAGTTTTTGTCTATTGAAATTATTAGAAGTCTATTTTTAAAAAAAACTGTTTTTGCCTAAATTGCAATGAATAGTTCTTTTTTCTTCACACACCAGTATGAGGGATATGAGACTTAAATGGATATAGAAAGAAACAAAAGGTTTGTGGAAGTGAATTTATAGTCAATGCTGACTAAAATTTGACAAGTTTTTTAACAGGAATGTGTTTTGTCCTAAGATTAGATGACTGGTTTTCATAAAATCTGGGATGAAATATGTAAGACAAGGCTTGAATGAATATAAAAATTTGTAAAGGTATTGTAAAAGGTGGCATTCCGTAAGGGAATGTGATTTGGAAAGGTGAAATTTGTCTTGAGATGAAGTAACTATAGTTTATGTGGTTATCATTGGTTATAGGAAGTTTGCAGATTTTCTAAACTGAAATATTTAAATGGCTAGTTCCAGGAAGCCATTATTAAATAGAAACCCGATTTGATGTTGATTAAAAAAAAAACAACTTCATAACAGGGAAACCTGTCAGAGGCCACCTCGATCTGCATATTAAAGTGGTGTTAAGGGGAAGATAATCTGATTCCATTGGGAATCTTAGGTTTTCATAAAATAATGGAGAAAGTAGTTTTCCTTGTACTGCTAAAGTTATATACCTGTTAATGAACTTAATCGTGGTAAAGGTATAGAAGTAAAAATAAAGTAGTGAAAACAGTTAATTTCATTTAAAATTTTGCAAACTGGAAATATTTAGAAAATGTATAGAAAATTAAACAATAAACTTTAGTATTGTCAAATTCTCTAGTGCATTTAAACCAGGTCTCTAGTACCCTGAATGGTGCCTCTCTATTTGAGTTATTGGCTAGGTTGGTCACTTTGACCCCTAAAATAATAAAAGGATCTACCACATCTCTGGACATGGCTCTGGAAGTGGATGGAAAGCAAGTTGCAGTTTTGGACTCCTGCCGCAGCTGGCATTGGCTTGATATGGTCAGATTTACAATGGACATTCCCTCTTGACTGGCTCTGTTTCATAGTGTCAAAGGGCACTATGCACCAGGCCAGTGAAACACTGGAGCCTCTCTCTAGGCCCAATGGTGCTGCAGCATGCTGACTCTGTAAAGGATATACCAAGTGAAACAATAATTACCAGAGTAATGTGAGCAGAACCTAAAAAGACACAATTGGCATTAGGGCCTGCTCCCATGGAGAAACAACATGTATCTGCATAGGATATTGCAACTGGAACTTAGATCTTTTAACTGCAGCTCAAAGAGAAACTTGTGCATAATTAATGCATTGATTAATATTTAGTGCTGTACATATATAATTGATGAATATAATAATATCTCTTCTATTTTAGATCATATGCAGATGGATACTGAGATGTTAAAGCTTAATTCATTTTCTATGTAATTAATGAATGTGCCTCTAAGGTAAAAGAATGATACTCTTAAGTATTGTCTTTATTTTGCTTGCCATGTGTTTTCTTGTTACTGCCTATATTGTCTTTGTGAGTTTATGTCTAAGTCAGTGCCTCTTCTCACACCTCTCCTAGCTGTCCAAGGCATAACCACCACTGTAGAAACTGGCGGTGGCAGTTTCCTAGACAGCATTTTAAACTTACAAAATCAGCTTTGCGGAGATATAGCCTCTGGAGATACCTGGCCTTTCTCATTTCCATGCTCCAGTATGTTACAGTTGGCTCCCTTTTCAGAGCCGCTTATCACCATTTTCTTTATTCTTGTAGTAGGATCATGTATTTTTAAAATTCTAACTTAAGTTTATTTCTTCCAGAATCAATCTTCCAGAACAAGGTTTTAGTCATGTGGTGATTTCATCCAGTTCCAACCACGGTGCTGGACCTGCCTTCCTTCAACCTCAACAGAATAGCCAAAGAGTTTCATACCTCATCAGGCAGGTTCTTCTGCCTCTAACCAGCAGGAAGCAGCTACAGAAGAATGATCATTGCCCTTCATCTCCCCCTTAAAAATAAGGTTGTGAACACTCAGAGGGGGTAGTTGAGGCAGGTTAGTATAGGAAACAGGGAAGGTAGCAGGTCAGAATAAAGCCAAAATAGTTGGGACTGTATGTGTGTCTATGTAGACTCTCATTATGCCTAAACTAACTTTTGGTGTCACCATAGAAAGCACAGAGAATTTAGAAAGGGAAAATGTATGTTATTGGAAGCCTTTTCATAGGCATCTCCTACCTTGTACTTTGTTATTTACTAATAGGAATGTTGCTTGTATAGTATTAGTCCAGCTCAATCTGCCCCTTATTTTTCTGCATAAAGACCTTTCTTTTTGCCCATAGTGCCCTAGCCAATACCTTTGTACTGAGTACTTTGGCATTAACCCATGCCCACAATCACACTCACTTTGGGTTTGCACAGACTTACTATCTTCGGGTACTGCTGGCCTTCCTAGGACCATAACTCCTGCAAATTGGACAACGTGAAACACATTGCTATTATGGCAGAATATAACCCATCAACAAGTTTGGAACAAGACTTTCTCATTTAAGACTGAGATTCAGCTGTTCTCTTTCAGTGAGACTTGTAATTATATTTTTTTCCAATTTAAGGGAACAGGTGAATAAGCCCAGGCCTTTATTATGATATGCTATATATAAAGGTTTAGGATGGTTAATGGCTGTGTGTGTCACCATAGATCATATCACTCCTGTCTGCATGGAAAGACAAGAGGAAGTCTGTGATGTGGGGTGGTTACCCTCTGAGTTGTATAATTTTACTATCAAGGCTAGATATATTGTAAAGCAAGGCCCCTGGTGGTTCTACCCATTGACAGTTTTTGTGCCAGGTGGAACTGCAATTGTCACTGAAAAACACAAAACAGCTTTAGCTATTATCTTTAAGTATAATACTATGGAATGTAGATGTAATGCTTGTCCTATGGTCAGTGTAGGACCGTACATGGGGGTAGATTTTTGGGATCCAGGGCACCCCCCAAGTCTTTAGCACATAGCTGCCTAAGTGACTTGGATAAGTTAAATTTTAACAATCCTCCCCAGAGGAGAGAGAATGCATAGATGGCATCATAAACTACAACCTCTCAGAGCAGTATATGTTCTTTGTAAATGTCCTTCCTACGAGCATAGGGAAAACATCACCACACCCCATGTGTATTCTTCATGAGACTGTAGCAGGAACTCTGTTTTCATACCCTATAGAATGTCCTTGTTCTGAAACCCTTTATATATCTCCACTCATTATCTCATCTCTTTGCAGAGGGCTATCTTCATTCTCTGAACTGCCACCTTCAGAGTCTCTCTTGTCCACAAGTCCCAATAAAGATTATGCCTGACTAAATGCCAGGTTTGCTTTTCAGTCTTGTGACCACACCAACTCATGCCCTTCAGGAGTTGGGTTGTAGCAGTAATATATGAGCAATTTATTGAAAGCAATGCTTTGACAAGTTTGCGTGACAGGGGAAGTGCCTCACATAAAAAAATAAAATTAAATGAACGAATGAATGAATAAATAAATAAATAAACAAATAAATAAAATTTTCCAGGGACATTACAGAGCCAACTGTGCGGAATTAAGGTCAGGAAAACACCCAAACTCTTAGGATGGGGCAGAAAGGAAGTGTAGTTCCTTACCTGTCAAGAGAATGAAACAGGGTCAACCCCTAACCATAGAGTTATGAGAGTCTGAAGCACAAAGGCCTTTATAAGTGTAGTTACTTTTTTTTATAAATGGAGAGCAAACACTGGGTGAAGTTCCACGGGGTTTATAGAGAAAGTTAACTCTAAATGATTGAAAATA
>JAQZBX010075910.1:0-14522 GCA_029593785.1 Cabassous unicinctus
GGAAGCGAACCCGGGGCCTCTCATATGGTAAACAGGTGCTCTATCCATTGCGCCACACCCGCTTCCTGCCGTGAGGTTGCTGCATCAGCCCACCGCACCGCTCAGGCCGGCGTGCCCTCACAAGGAGGCCTCGGGACGCGAACCCGGGCCTCCCATATGGTAAACGGGGGCTCTATCCACTGAGCCACACCCGCTTCCCAGGTGGTGGATTTTTAAAGGAAAGAAGAGGAGAACTGAGATGGAGTACTGATGTTTAATGTATTTAGAAGTTTTAATTAACTTTACTGTAAAAGTGTGGAAATGTATAGAGTTGATGGTAACACATTATAGTGAGTAACAGCTGGTTTATAAATGGGAATGCAGCTGAAAAGGGTAGTCTAGGCATTTAAATGCCAAATGAAAGAATGCTAGAGAATAATCTAGGGGCTGAATAACAAAATAAACCCAGAAGTGGATGAGAACTGTGGTTGATGGTACAGATGCAAGAGTGTCCTTTGTGAGCTAGAGCAGATGTACATCACTATTGCAGGGTGGTGGGAATGTGGAGAAGCATGGGAAAAATACAACTGGAGTGAACTATGGACTGTGGTTAACAGTAATAATGTAATATTCGCGCATCTATGCCAAAGATGTACTGTGTTAGTAACAGGGGAGTATGGAAAAAGGGTGCCAGATGTACACTATGGACCTGGGAATAGTCTGAGGATGTTATCTCATAATCTGTAACAAATGTTCCACCACGGTGTGGTGTGTTCATAGAGGGGTGTTGTGGGAATTCTGCACATGTGCATGATTGTTTTGTAAGTTTACAACTTCTGTCATAAAAATATATTTAAAAAATAATAATAGGGTGGGTGGGGGGAAAATACACCAAATGTAAGATAAGGACTATAGTTAGTACTAAGATTTTGACAATATTCTTTCATAATTTGTAAAAAAATGTCTCACAACAATGCAAGGTGTTGGTGGTGGGTTGATGTATGGGACCCCAGTATGATGTTATGCATGTTTGCTTTGTAAGTTCACAACTTTTACTCTACACTTATTGTTCATGTGTGTTCATGTATAAATGACATAGTAATAATAATAATAATAATAATAGGATGGGTTGGGGGGAAATACACCATATGTAAGATAAAAAAAAGAGAATTAGTGAGCTGTGGGACAACTTCAGGCAGTTGCATATATGCGTAATTGAAGTAATTGAAAAGGGAGGTGGGGGCAGGGAAAAAATGAAGAAATAATGGCTGAAATTTTTCCAAATGTGATGAAAACGATAAACCCTCAGATCCAATGTGGGTTTGAAGAAAACAATACCAATGCACATCATAATCAAATTACTTAAAACCAGAGATAAAGAGAAAATCTTAAAAGCAGTCAAAGAGAAAAGACACATTAAGTACAAAGGGACCAAGATAAGGAGGACAGACAATTTCATGTGAGTAGTGAAAAGAAGCTGAGAAATAAGAAGACCGTGGGCGGTATCATTTGTAAAATACTAAAAGGAAAAAAAAAAACTATCTAGAATTCTATATCCAGTGAAAATGCTTTTCAAAGACGAAGGCAAAGTAAAGACTTTTTCAGACAAAAGCTGAGCAAATTGATCATCAGCATACCTACAGCACAAGAAATACATAGACTGTCCTTTAGGGAGAAGGAAATCGACACTAAATGAAAATGTGGCTCTACATAAAGGAATGAAGAGCACTGGAAATGGTAACTATATGGTAAACGTATACGTTTTTTTCTTGTTATTTACATCTCCTTGAAAGGTAATTTAGTGTAAACAAAATAACAGTGTATTGCCAGGTTTATAACATATGTTGAGATAAAATGCATGATAACAATAGCATAAAGGCCTGGAGTGGAGAATTAGAAGTATTCTAAGATTTTTTTTTTATAAGGTACTTAGATTACATAAATGTTACACAAAAGACACAGGGATTCCCATATGCCCCACTCCCCACACCTCCCACACTCTCCCACGTAAACATCCTTCATTAGTGTGGCACATTCATTGCTAAGATTTTTTTACTCTACGTGGAGTGGCATAATATCACTTGAAGGTAAATTGCTATAAGTTAAAGATGCATACCGTAAACCCTAAAACAAGCACTGAAATAACAAAACAAAAAGTTGTAGCTAATAAGCCAATAAATAAGATAAAATGAATTATAAAAAATATGCAATAAATCCAAAAAAGGTAGAAAAAGGAAAAGGGGAACAAAGAACAGATGGGACAAATTGGAAGCAAATACAAGTGATAGACTTAAACCATATCAATAATCACATTAAATTTAAATGGTCAGGGGAGCAGATGTGGCTCACACACTGGAGCTCCCACATACCACATGGGAGGTCCTGGGTTCAGTTCCCAGTGCCTCCTAAAGAAGACGAGCAAGACAGCCAGCTGATGTGAAGGGCTGGCACAGCAAGCTAACACAATGAGATAACACAATGAGGAGACTCAATGAGAGACACAACAAGCAGGGAGTGGATGCGGCTCAAACGTCTCGGCACCTCCCTCCCACATGGGAGGTCCAGGGTTCAGTTCCCAGTGCCTCCTAAAAGAAGATGAGCAGGCACAGAGAGCACACAATGAACAGACATAGAGAGTAGACAGTGAGTGTAAACGATGAGGGGGTGGGGGAGAAATAAATAATATTTGTAAATAAATAAATAAATCTTTAAAAAAAAAATTTAAATGGTTAAACTCCACAATTAAAAAGGATAGATCGCCAGATTGGATTTAAAATAATAAGACTACTTAAAAGAAACACACTTTAAATATAAAGGAACAAATAGGTTAAAAGTTAAAGATGGATACAGGCCATTACACATTTTGTCAAAGCCTATAAAGTTGTGCGGTGCAAAGTATAAACCATAATGTAAACTCTAGACCATGGTTAGTAGCAATACTTTAATATGTGTTCATCAATTGTAACAAATATACCCCACTAATGAAAGATGTTGTTAATGGGGAAAAGCAGGGAGAGGTGGGGGGGAGGAATATAGGAATCCCCTACATTTTCAATGTAACATTTATGTAATCTAAAGCTTCTTTAAAAATAATAATAATAATAAAAAGTTAAAGGGTGGGAAAAGATATACTATGTTAATCACACTAGTCTAAAGAAAGCTTGGAGGTTATATTAATATCAGACAAAGTAGATTTCAGAGCAAAGAATATTACCTGGAATAAAGAAGGTCATTTCATAATGATAAAGGGGTCAATTCATCAATAGGATATAACAATCCTCAATATTTATGCACCTAATAGCAAAGCTTCAAAGTACATGAAACAAAAACAGAAACTCCAAGGAGAAATAGACAAATCTAAAATTATGGCTGGAGATTTCAACACCTATAGCAGTTTGGCATTGTTTATGAATTCCAAAAATAGTTATTGGATTATGTTTGTAAACTGGTCTGTCAGAGGAATCATTTTAATTGATTAAATTGTGATTAGGGCTTTGATTGGGCCACATCAGTAGGGCATTGAGTCCCCGCCCCTTGGTGGGTGGGACTCACAGATAAAAGACATGGCAAAGGACAGAGTTGGAGTTTTGATGCTGACGTTTTGAGCTGGAGCCCAGGAAGTGAACACACAGGAGAAGAACACAGAGGAATAGAGACAGCTTCTTAGACATGGCACACACCTCAGGGAGAGAGACAAAGCCGTTGTCCTGATAATCTACAGCTGGCCTTGTGGAGAGAGCAGAGTAGCTGAGCCCAGAGAGAAGCAAGCCCCGGGAAGAGAGAAACCCAGGAAGCCTGAACCCTGGCAGACCTCGGCAGCCATCTTGCTCCAACACGTGGCAAGAGACTTTGGTGAGGGAAGTAACTTATGCTTCATAGCCTGCTAACTGTAAGCTTCTACCCCCAATAAATACCCTTTATAAAAGCCAACCGGTTTCTGGTATTTTGCATCAGCACCCCTTTGGCTGACTAATTCACACCTTTCTCTCAATAATTGATAAAACAAATCAATTATATTTATGACATATATATATCATTGAAGAAAATCATCAATGATATAGAAGACTTGAGCAACACTAGCAGCTGACTAGACGTAACAGACACTCAGTGGGACACGCCATATAACAACAGGAAATACACGCTTTTCAAGTTTACCGAGATACACATATTTTTGATCATAAAACAAGTCAATAAATTTGAAGGGATTCAGAACATATAAAGTATATTCTTTGACTACAGTAGAATTAAATTAGAAATCAAAATCAGAAAGATCACAGGGAAAGCCCCCAATATTTGGAAATTAAGTAACACACTTCTGAATAACACATGGGTCAAAGAAGAAATGGAAGAGAAATTTAAAAGTATTTTGAACTGAGTGAAAATGAAAACACAACATATAAAAATTTATGGAATGATGCTAAAGCAGTACTTAGAGGGAAATTATATCACTAAAAGCCTTTATTAGAAAAGAAGAAAGGTTTCAAACCAATGATTTCATCTTCAACCTTAAGAAATTAGAAAAAGAAGCACAAACCAAATCCAAAGTAGCAAACAAAGGGATATAATAAAGATCAGAATGGAAATTGATGAAATCTGGAAATAGAAAAACAATAGGGACCATCAGTGAAACCAAAAGCTAGTTTTTTGAGAAGATCAATAAAATTGAGAAAACTCAAGGCAGGCTGATCAGAGGAAAAGAGAAGATACCAATTACCATGAAATGAGAGAGGTGACATCACTGCAGATTCTACAGTTAAAGACAGATGCAGGCCATTTATACATTTGTCAAAACCTGTAAAATTGTGCAGTGCAAAGTATAAACCATAATGTTAAAAGGGATTTTAATATAAATTGCCTGTAAATGGAATTTTATGAACAATGTTATACCAAAACATTTAAAAACTTAGATGAGATGAACAAATCCCATGTAAAACAAAAACTATGAAAGCTTGTGCAAGAAGAAATAGGTAACCTAAACAAGCCTGTATGTATTAAATAAATTGAATTTTTCTTAAGAATCTTCCCACAAAGAAAACTCCAGACCCACATGGCTTCAGTGATTAATTTTACCAAGCATTTAAGGAAGAAATACCAGTTCTACACAAGCTCTTCAAGAATATTAAAGAGGAAGGAATATTCCCCCACTCTATGAGATCAGCATTACCATGATATCAAAAATAGACAAAGGCATTACAAAAAAAGAAAATGACAGGCCAATATCCCTATAAACATAGATACAAAAATTCAAACAAAATCTTAGCAGATCAAATCCAATATTTTAATTTTTTAAATAATAAAAAAGCACCCCACAAGATGGCTCCCTTGTCTGTCTGCTTGTTGTCTGCTCGTCTTCTTTAGGAGACAACAGGAACTGAACCTGGGACCTCCCATGTGGGAGGCACGTGCCCAACTGCTTGAGCCACTTCTGTTCCCTGCTGGTTGCTTCATCTTCTTGTTGCAGTGTCTGCTTGTTGTGACATCTGCTCGTTGTGACATCTGCTTGTTGCGGCGGTTGGGGTGTCTTCTTGGTTGCAGCATCTGCTGGTTGTAGTGTCTGTGGCGTCTGCTCATTGCGGCGTCTGCTCGTTGTCTTTAGGAGGCACCAGGAACCGAACCCAGGACTTCTCATATGGGAGGTGGGCATCCAATTGCTTGAGTCACATCCTCTCCCCCAATAATACATTTTAAAAGGATAATACATCATGATCAAGTGGACTATCTCCCAGGAATGCAAGGTTGGTTTAGTATTGAAAATCAGTCAGCTCAGTCAGTATAATTAACAAACTGGGGGAAAATGATCGTTTCACTAGACACAGAAAAAGCATTTGACAAAACCCATCACCTCTCCTCGATGATGCAGCAAACGTGTATGGGAGGGAACTTCCTTGGTCAGCTAAAGGGCAGCTTTCAGAAAACTACAGCTGTCTTCTTAAGATCAGAAACCTGACAAGCATGTCCACCCTCACCACTTCTATTCAGTGTTGTTCTGAGGGTCTAGCCGGTGCAATACAGTAAGAAAAAGAAATTAAAGGCATTCCAAGTGAAAACGAAGAAGAAAAACTTCACGAAGTAAAATGACATGACTGCCTATGTAAAAAATCTAGTGGAATCTGTTTTAAAATCAACTGTATTTCTATAGACTAGCAACAAACACTAGGAAATAGAATTTTAAATGCCATTTATAATATCATAAAAAATATGAAATACTTCAGGATAAATCTGACAAAAGAGGTATAAGACCTATATACTGAAAACTGTAAAACATTGCTGAGAGGAATTAAAAACTAAATAAATGGAAAAATACATTTTGTTCAGGGGTGAGAAGATGTAATATTGTTAAGACGTTAACTATCCCCAAATTAAGCTATAGATTTGATACTATATCTATCAAAATCCCAAGTTTTTTTTTTATAGAAATGGGCAGGCTGATTCTAAAATTAATGTAGAAAGGCAAATGACCTAGATTAGAGAAAACAGCTTTGATAAAGAATAACGAAGCTAGCGTGTTAACACTACTTGATTTCAAGACTTATAAAGCCACAGTAATCAGGACTGCTGTATTGGCATAAAGCCCGACAAACAGATCCACAGAGCAGAATAGAGCTCAGAAATAAACCCCGTGTATATGGACAACTGATTTTTGACAAAGGTGTAAAGGCAATTCAGTGAAAGGATAGGCTTTTCAAAAAACAGTGCTAGAAAAACTGCATATCTATATGCCAAAAAGCAAACCAAACAAACAAAAAATCCTGTGCTTTCTCCATACCTCACACAATTTACAAAAATTAACTCAAAATAAATCACAGACCTAAATATAAAACTACGAAACTTCTAGAAGAAAACATAGGAGGAAATGTTTGTGACTTTGTCTTAGGCAAAGAATTTTTAAGTATGGCACAAAACGTGATCTGAAAAAGAAAAAAATCATGTAAATTGGACTTCATACAATTTGTAAACTTTTGTTCTTTGAAAGACATTGTTAGGAGACTACAAAGACAAGCCATGGTTTGGGAGAAAATAACTGCAAAGCATGTATCTTATATACGAGCATATTTGTATATGAGGAATTCTCTACTACCTTCCCAGAAGAATGGCTGTCATCACAGACTGGCCTTACCAAGGGTCAACGACGACGTGAGCAATTTGCACTTTTATCCGCTGCTGGTGGGAACGTAAAATGGTATAGCCGCATCAGAAAACATTTTAGCAGCTTCTTAAAAAGTTAAACATTCACTTATAATATGACCCAGCAATCGCCCTCCTGGGTATTTACCAAAGAGAAAAGAAAGTTTATATCCTTACACAGACTTATATATGAATGTTCATAGCAGCTTTATTTGTTAATAACAAAACACTTGGAATCAATTCAAATATCCATCCACAGGTGAACAAATTGTGGTAAGTCTATAAAATTGAACATTGCTCAGCAATACAAAGGAGTGAACTATTGATATACACAAAAACATGGATTAAATCTCAAAATAATTATGCTAACTGAAAGAAGCCAGGCATATATATATATATATACACACACACACACACACACACACACACACATATACACACACACCCCATATGATTCCGTTTGTTTGAAACTATAGAAAAGGCAAACTAATCTATAGTGATGGAAAGAAGATCAGTGATTGCCTGTGAAGGGGAGCAAGGGGTGGGATTACAATGGAGAACATGAAAATTTTGGGGGGTGATAGATATTTTCATTACCTTGATTGTGGAGATCGTTTCATGAATATATGCACACATCGAAACTTATATTGCACACTTTAAATATCTGCCTTTTATCGTATGTCGATTATACCTCAATAAAACTCTTTTTCCCTTTTTATGCATGTACACATTTATTTTAACAAAGAATTAAGTAACTCCAAGAAAAGTTTACCTAAATTGTTCTAGCCTGTACTCCTCTGACTGCGACCTTGAACTTTGACCCTCGTTCTGAAGAATGTGTAAGGTTGGGGAGAGACCTGCTCTTCTTTTGGATCCCCTTGTAAATTGGCTTCACACACAGCTAATTTTAGATATTTCTTAAGTGGCTGGCTTTTCTCCCCTCTTTTTAATAATGTTTGACTGGATTTTAATGGAGACAACAAATGTTTTCCAACCCCAAAAACCTTGGAGACACCAAATGAGCCGGAATAGCCTCTATCACATTTTACTTAAGCATCTGTGAATTTATTTACTACCCGTTCCTCGTCCTCCAGAAGAATGAGGAGCGGGCCTTCTCTTCGTTTAGTTTGATGTTTGGGAACCTCTAGTGCTGTGTCCTGAAACTGTTGTGGAGCTGGAGGAAGCCCAGCAGTCCTGACATTTCAGAATCACATCTTTTCTTATGATGTCCTTAGTCTGCTAGGAAGTTTTATAAATATTAAATAAAGTCCAGTCCCTTAGGTTTGGAGCGGAAGGGAGGAGATAGTCCTTCCAGGGTAGGTGGGAAAATCAGCCCATTGCCAAGTACTTTGACAGAGAGGTATTTTCCCCCAGCGATCAGAGAGCTGCAGATTAGGAGGGGAGAAAGGGAGAGATGGAGGCAGCAGGACATCTTGGGGAGCTAAAACAAGCAGCCGCGAAAGCAGAACGGGGAAGAGGTGTTCTCTAAGACTCCTTGCCTCTTTACAATTCCGTCACTCGCTGGTGACAAAGCCCTGGCTTTGCCACTAATTTGCAGGGTAATAATGGGCGGAGCCTCGGTTTCCTCACTGGTTAAGTAGAGGTCATGTAAAATGTGTCACAAAGGGCCGTGTATCTCAAACCTCTGTGCAGTAACAACAAAACACTGGTGCCCATCAGGACCTGAGCACCGGGAGGTCATCAGACAATGATCCCAGGCAGGAAGGGGCTGGACTCTCGGGGGCCGCGTGTGGAAATGCCACCTTGAGGAGAACAGCGGGTGCCCGTGTTCTGCCCTTCCCTCCCTCACCGATGGCCTGTGGATGTGGGTCGAGTCAAGCCAGACTCCATTCCAGCATCTGCCAAGCACCTCCTAATCGCCACATCTGTGCTAGAGGCTGCCGCATATATAATCTCATTTAATTCTTAAAATGACAACTCTCCTAACGTGTCATGCCTAGAAGACTTTTTGTGGAGTAGAGAAAGCACCAAGCCCCTTAGGGAGAGGGACAGAGAATTCTCCTCTCTCACACACACCAATACCCACCCCACCCTCCCGCCAATTTACCTCTAAGTCTTTTAGAGCTGGAAGAGTTTGAATGTCCAGTTAGATATAAATATTTATTTTCTTTCCTGTTAGTCTAGGGAGTCTCAAGCTTTAAGATACATACAGAGTCGTAAACATGAAACTATGTTCACTATAGTTGCAACCTCCTTCAGCTCTCTGCTCAATTATCCTCTCATCCTGGGGCCTTCCCTGACCACCCCCTATGAACTGCAGCGCCAGCCCTCGCTGACCCCTCACCCTGACGGCACCATCTGACATAGTACATAGTCGCTTGTTTGCCTGTCTCTTGTCTCCTCTCGCTAGAATGTAAGTGCTGTGGGGACCAGGCCGTGTCCCCAGTGCCTCCGGCAATGCCTACTCAGTATGTATCTGCTGGATGTATGAGCGATTATGAATGGACAATTCAAGGGACTTCCAGAAGTGGCTCTAACTCCACGCCCTCTTTGCCGCAAGTGCTGCCCTTGGGCCCTCCACGGTGGAATTAGCGCTGGTGTCACAGTTCCCGGGAGGAGACCCCCAGCCAGGCCTCTGACGTGTCCACCATCCCCTTTCTTCCTCCAGGTGACTATAACACACATAATGGACCTTCCACGCCGGCAAAAGAGGGGGACACAGACAGGCCCCACCGGGCCTCCGATGGGAAACTCCGAGGCCGGTCTAAGCGCAGCAGTGACCCCTCCCCAGCAGGGGACAACGAGATTGAGGTAACTCACACGGCCCCTTGCTGACTTGGTGAATGCAATCTCCATCTATGGCCCGAGCAGGAGGGTGGAGGGACCGGTTATCTCCAAACACATGGGGGAAGAGGTGTCCTTTATGTTCCCAAAGCACAACTACAGAAAAGAGCATTTAAAGGTAAAGGAGGGAAGGATTCGGTTGGACATAAGGAAGAAGGTCTTCCGCAGGTGATTCCAATGTGCACTGTTGTCTTACTGGGGAGAGTAGAGAGCTGTGGTTCTCAAACTTCAGCCGCATCAGAATCATGCTGAGAACTTGCAGAAACACAGGCTGCTCAACCAGAGTTTCCCATTCAGCAGGCCTGGGGTGGGTGCATTTCCAACAAGCACCCAGGTCATGCCGATGCTGCTGGGTTGGGGACACCCTTTGAGAGGCCCCAGGAAAGAAGATAAAGGCTGGTAGACCTTCCCAGTTGGTCCTGACCCTGGCTATGTATTAGAATCACCTGGGATACTTTTTTGAAATACAAATGCCAGCCCACCCCCATTGGGGGGATACATTTAAAAGTTTCCCTGGTGATTCTTAATTGGCTTGGATATTTATCTACCTGGAGGCTGGAAGCAGGATCAGATGCGTTCTTATCCCTTTCTGTGATCTTAGTTTCTCAGACAGTGGTTCTCAGCCTTGGCTCCATATTAGAATCTCCTGGGAGATTTGGAAAAAACCTTCATTCTCAAGCTACACCCCGTATCAGTTAAGCCCGATTCCCTGAGGGTGGGACCCCAGGCTTCAGTATTTTAAAAGCACCCTGGTTGACTCCAGTGTACTGCCCAGCCTGGGAACTACTGGTCTAAGGGATGCACCAACGTTTATAATAAAGCAGGTTTAGTATTATTGATCTGGCATGGATATTTTTCCAAACAAGTTTTTTTTTAAAAAAAACAGCATGCTTTTGGGAGAGATTGGGTGCTAGTTGGAGAAAAATGTGCAAATTTACCAGTTTGTACTTCTCTGCAAAAGGCAGTCATTTGTTGGTTTGAGTGTACCGTGGATATATAGGTTAGTATTGGCAAAGCCCGTGTCAGCGCCAAGAAATTCAAATGTATCATCATCACATCTCAGTTCATGATTCTGTATACTTTATGTAGCAGCTACAAAATTCAACCTACAAATGCAGATATGCTAAGAAATGTCATTTTCATTATTTCCTTAAAATCAGCATAGTTTTGGCTCTGAGTTCCCATCCTACCAGGATGGTAGGAAATTCCATCACACTGTTGGGGCTTCTCCCCTCCCAGAATGGTATGAGAAATCCAGGAGTTTGAGTGGTCTCAGAAACCAGAAGAAAAGCTTCTAATCTCTAATCTGTCTTGGCTTCTGCTGCCTTTGTCATTGTCAAAGCCTGCAATGGTCCGTTATAATTCAGACATTCTCTGGGGTTTCCATGCCATACATCAGGAGTAGGAATTCTTTCTGAGACTGAGAACCTTGGAATATTAGCTTTAATGCTTTGGTTGCAAGCACCAGAAAGTAATTTTGGTTATTTAGGCAAAAAGGAATATATTGGAAGGGAAAGACTTGTAGAGGAGGTCATAAAACCAGGTTTAGAAAGAACAGGAACAAAGGCAGTCCTGGGGGACCTAGCAAACCTTCGAGGCACTGGCTCCTGCCAGGTGAACCATTTTAGATTCCAGTTCCACTTCACAGCACGTCAGATTCCAAGGAGAGAGCACCCCATCAGCCTGGCTTGGGTATCATGCTTGCCCCTTGATTGACAGTCACACCAAGACAGCACGCAATTGGAAAAGAAAGCCAGGGTGTCCTTATCAGAAGACCTGGTAATGCCGGGGGCCCAGGCAACAAATGCCCACTACCGGGGCATTTGTTATTTAGCCAGTGGTCACTAGTACAGCTGGTCTGGTTGTTTACGACTCCCGTCTGTTCTGAGTGTCCTAGGAGGTGTCCAGTATTTTGAATATCACCCTTGCCTGCTACACTTGGTCAGCAGCCATCACCTCTGAGGCCTTGACCTGCCTTGGGGAGAAGCTACCAAGCAAGTCATGAGTTCCCACTGCTCATGGGACCATTCTCAGTCCAGAGGATTCTGTTCTTTCTTTCCCCCTAATTCTGAAAGCCTCCCCGCTCCACCCCCATCAAGGAGACCTCACACAATCCCTTCAGTGGGTGTGGGTCTGGAAGAAAATTAATTGACTTCAGGTTGCATTCTGCTCTGCCATATTCCTGACGCTTTTCTACCAGCTTGAAGTTGCAGAGCTATAGCAAACACAGAAAGTCACACATTCATTAATATTTCAAAAAAAATTATGCAGACACCTAACATGGTTTCTGCTCTTAGTAGAGGACGGTGGGGGTGATTGTTCCATGTGAAGGGGTGAATTGTGGCATGGAAGTCGGAGATTATGGGGTGATATTATTCTGGAAACATCTGCTTCTCAATTCCAGCGTAAGTACCACTGGGCAAGAACAGCTGAAAAGGTGTGAGCTGTGTTTCACTTCTGTGCTTAATGTCAACATAGAAGGTTTGCATGGGTCACACCTCTTAAGTCTTTGGCAGTCTGCTAAGGACTGAAGCCCATGAGAGAGGAATTATGTAGAAAAGTGGAAAGGAGGAGAATTCTGGGTGTGTATTAGTTAAAATCCTTTCAGCTGCAGGTGCCAGAAACCAACTTGAGCTAGCTTAAGCAAAAAAGCAGAATTTATTTTAAGGATACAAGGGCTGTCTTGGAACCCAAGGGCAAGGGAACAGCAGGGTACCAGAAGGTACTGGAACCATCAGGTAGGCAGAGGCAGGTGATCGTGTTAAGACCTCCTCTCCCTACATGCCACAGTGAAGGTGCTAGAATTTTCCAACCATAGTGTCGTTGAAGTGCCCCCAGACACTGAAGACTGGGCACGGCTGGCCTCTGGCCCTCTCGCCCCACCTCTCTTTCTTCCCACAATGGAAATCGGGTCCTGGAAGCGTGTTGGGTTCTCTGTCCTTCTTTCACCCCTCTGTTCTTCTCTCTCTTCAGGCTGATTTTCTAAACTTGCCCACCAACAGCCACCTAAACAAAATGAATTTCTTTCAAGGCTCCCAACTTGGGTTAAGGGCCCACTCTGGCCCCAACCACAAGGGAGTAAAACCACTTATGAAATGGCCTTGGGAAACTTGCCAAGCAAGGATCTAGAGCAGGCCAAAGAGTATAGAGGGGTGGTTAATGGAGGGAGGCCATTGGAGAGGAGCAGGCACACTTCCTCAGAGGGGGTGGAAGAGATAAATTGATGGCGCCTGCTTTAAATTAGAAAATATTCACTGATTTTTAAAAATTTTCTCACTAAAAGCAGTCGTTGTCAAACTATTTTGACCATGACCCATATAGGGAAATCTACTTAATATTGGGACCCAACACACACATATACATAAATATAACTGAACCAAAAAATCCAGAAAACATTGCTGAGCTCTATGAACAGCTTTGAAAAACCCTGCACTAAAGGACTTAGGGTGCTAACTGACCGTTTACCTGTTAGATCTGTCCTGCTCTTCACTTTAAAGGCATGGCAAACGCCAAGGTGTAAATACAGAGATTGACTTCCAGAGGTGTCACAGGTGGCCTGTTCAAGATGGCGGACTGAGTAGCTGCATTTGCCTCCCCTCCTCATACCAACTACATAGGTTCTCAATCAGCTCCTTTGTTCTTAAAAAGAATGATTGCCAGGAAAATGACAAAATCAACGGTATGAAAATAAAGGCCAAGATAAATAAATAGGATAAAGGAGAAGAGAGAAATTTTAAGAAACAGAAGAGAACTTAGAAAAATTCTCATTGGTTTTCTCATAAGAATTCAAGGAGATGGTGCATCCATAAAGTGAGAAGTGGAGTTATTGGGGACGAAACATTCAGAGAAAAATAAAATGCTACTGTAAATTTTTAAATGACTTTAAAAAAGCTTGATAGGATGGTTGGAAGAGAAAGTTTAAGAAAATTCTCAAAACATAGACCAAAAAGACAAAAATATAGAAAATATCTTAAAAGGATAATAGACAATGTATCAATCTAAAAGATCTAATATTTGACTATTGGGAATTCTGGAAAGAAAGAATAGTGGAAAAGATGTGAGGAAATTATTTTTTTAAAATTTTCAGAGCTATCGAGAGATTCAAGTCATGGGATTGAAAAAACTCAAGTGCTGAACAGTGAATGAAAAAACATCATACCTAGACATATCCTCATGGAATTTGAGGACACCAAGTGTAAAGAAAGGATCCTTTAAAAAAAAAAAAAAATCCTAGAGGAAAAAAAAAACCTACAAAGGACTGAGGATCAGTGAAGCAGCACATTTTTCATCGATGACGCTAGACCCTAGAAGATAATGGAGAAATTCTTTCGAAGATCTAGAGGACATTGTTTTGAAGTGGGAATTCTGTACTCAGAGAAACTATAGCTCAAAATAAAGATATATTCAGATATGCAAGAATTCAGAAAGACTACTTTCCATGCATCCTTTCAGAAGAAGTAACTAAAAGATGGACTCAAGCAAAACGAAGTAATGCAAGAAAGAGACTTGAGAACCAGATGACAGTGGCTCTGACCCAGCTCTGCAGTGAAGAGCGGTCTCGAGACACTAACTACACAATAAGCCTAAAAGAACAGCTGCTCCACATTAGATCA
>JAQZBX010075912.1:0-14514 GCA_029593785.1 Cabassous unicinctus
TGCATGGGGCCTAGGGGCTCACCCACTGTGGGGCCTGGCGGCCCATGTGCCTTCTATATTTTTCTTTCATTTTACCGGAAGGTCCTGGGGATTGAACCCAGGTCCCTCCATATGGGAGACAGATGCCCAACCATTTGAGCCACATCTGCCCCCCTATTTGTTTTCTTTTAGTACACATTTCCCACTCCCATTCCTCTCACCAAGCAACCAGTCAAATGTATTTAGTAATGTATATCTTTTTGTTTGTATGTGTTATTGTAAAATTTGTATCATTTTATTGTATTTTACAAAAGTAATGGTTTGCAACAGTTTAGAAATTAAAAACAAAAACAAAAACTGGTGCTTTACCAAAGTCAGTTTTAAGAAGACAGCTGTAGAGTGTTCCAGCTTTTGGATTTGACTGATTGCTTTCTTTTGATATCATTTAAATTGTTGTTCTATGCCTGAATTTCCTATGTAGTTAGATCTAGAAGTTTTATTAAATTCAAGTTCAGTTTTTTTAGGCGCAAATATTTTATAGATGATTCTGTATGCTCCATTTGAGGAACATGTTTGGCTTTTTTTTGGTTCACAAATGTTTGGTTCACATTTATTGATACTGAAATTGATCAGTGGATTTAGTTGTGTTGGACTGATCTCGCCATTATAAAGTTCACCATCAACCTTTCATCTAACTGTTTTAACATCCACTGATAGCCATTGCCTAGTCCATTTATTGTATTAGAGACTACAAAGAAATGATTTTTAAAATTGTAATATCCTTCTGTATTTATTAACTAGAATTATCTAAAGATCTTTCCTTCAGCAATATTTTGCTATCTCAAAGTACATTTTGTAAATTAAGGGAAGTATAAATTCTTGGCTCTTTGCCTTAATTTATCAATTTTTAAAATAATGCTTTGGTACCCTATTAACTCTCCAATAAGTGATACACTTTGTTTTTGTTTTTAGTATCATTATGCTCTCTTAGGTTTTTTTTTTGTTTTTTTTTTTTTAATCTGTTTAATGGGTGTTTGGTCCTTTGCAGTCTTCATTTAATTAACATTCAAATTGTTCCATTTAAGCCAGAAGGAGTCCCTTCAAGTTGTCTCCTTTGTCCTTTTGATATTACCCCACTTGTCATTGATAGCTTCCTTAAAAGTATCCCACAGGCCCGTTTTGTAGACTTCCTGTCCCAGACCAGAGATTCATCTACTTTATTCATCTTTTCATAAAACTAGCTTTTGGTTTTCTTGCTTCTCTTTCTTATATACTTTTTTCTATTTCTTTAAATTTCTGCTCGTAGCTTAGCTTATTTGTGTTCAACCTTTCTTCTTTTCTAATATTAGCATCTAAGGCTTTCATTTTCCTTTTGTTGAATCCCACAAGTGTTTATATGCAGTGTTTTTATTTGTATTTAGTGTATTTTATTTTACTTTATATATGTAGTAATAATTATTTTTAAATTTCTATTATGAGTTATTTGACCCATGAGTTGTTTAGAAAAGCATTTTACATTTTCTAATAGCTCATACATGCAACTGCTATATTGTTCTAGGTGATTTTAATGTCATTTCTATACATATAGAAGCAATTTCCCCACCTAAGTTGTAGATTCCTCAAAGCAAGACTTATAATTTTATTTCTGTGTCTCTTCCCTGACTACATTTCTTAACATACTGTAGATGGCACAATATTTGTATATTTAAAGACTTAAATGACATAGCATACTTTTTATTTTCTAGGCATATAAGAATTAAATTCCAAACAAATCTACAGATAGGATGGACAGTTATTTTAAAGCAGCAGTCAGTGACCTGGACAAACTTCTTGATGATTTTGAACAGAACCCAGGTCTGTTGGTTTTTCATTTTTGCTATTAATGGAATTTTCAAATGTCTCTGATTCAGTTTTCTCAGGTATGGAGTGCACAAAATTGTTTTCAGTTTTGGTCACATTGTTATTGTCTGTAAAATATCACTTATTTTCATTATAACATAATAGTTTATTTTCATACTGAATGGAAATAATAGCCAGAAAAGAAGTAAGGAAACTAAAAGTTTCTGTCCAGGTACAAGTTTAGCTATAAGAAAGACCTTTAAAGCCAACATATGAACAAGCTAAAAGCAATTTGAAAGCTCTGTGTAAAATGATTTTATTACTATAAGAGATCATATTTTCCTTATATTAGAATGAGGACTAGGGGAGTGGGTGTACTCAGCGGTTGAACGTCTGCTTTGCATGTACAAGGTCCCGGGTTCAGTCCCCGGAACCCCTTAAAAAATTAAAAAAAAAAAAAATGACTAGGAACCTAGAGGACAGAACAAAGAAATTAGGTTGGTTTTCAGCTCTTCGTTAGTCTGGTTTTTTATAGTTGCAACCAAGTCATTTTGAGTGGAAATCCTCCTATATGACATCTATATTCAAAAGTAAAAACCAAGAAATACTTAAAAACCAAATAAAGATAATTTTGGAGGTTATTATCAATTTGTAAAAGGTAATCTATTTGTGATCTAAAAAAAAGTTTACTTAGTTTAGAAGTCTTAGAAAACATCATTACATTTTTATTTGGTTTAGCTCTCCTGAATAACATTGTATCTCTGTTTTAATTAGATAAACAAGATTATCTCCAAGATGCACAAAGTGCATATGATTCTAATAACTGTTCAGTTTCTTCAGAGTTGGCTTCCTCACAACTAACTTCATTGCTACCAAAGGGTCAACAATGCATTAATAGTTCTGCTTCATCAGAAATGTGCTATGAAACAAATCAGATTGCCCTGAATGAAAAAACACCTGAGAGACTAACTTCCATACAAAATGAAAAAAATGTAACGGGACTTGATCTCCTTTCTTCTGTAGATGGTGGTACTTCAGATGAAACCCAGCCTTTATATATGGGACGATGTAGTAAACCAGTCTGTGATCTGATAAGTGACATGGGTAACTTAGTTCATGTTACTAATAGTGAAGAAGATATTAAAAAATTATTGCCAGATGATTTTAAGTCTAGTACAGATTCTTTGATTGGATTGGATTTACCTTTAGTGTCAGATACTTCTCGTGTTTCTTCAGTAGACTGTAGTTGTGATACTGTCAGAGAGGAACAGAGTGACATCAGCTCTGAATTACAAAATAGAGAAATTGGTGGAACAGAAGAATTGGATATAAATATAGATAAAACATTTTCAGATTCATGTAATTACAGCAGAACAGAAAATTTAAAGGATAAAAAGATCTCTAATCAGTTAGAACCAATAGTTGATTTTAACATGCCATCTGCTTTGACTCAACAAAGTTCTAAACTATTTGATGCCAAAGACAACCTACAACACAAGAACCAGCCTTGTGAATTATTAAAAGATGATGGCTGTTCCATGAAAGAGGGGGTAGCTGTTGTAACAGTCATCTCTGCCACAGAATGTTTAAAAGAAGAAGGCAGTATAAGTGCTCTGGCTTGTAGTCTTCCAAAAAATGAAGGTATATGCTTAAATGATACAAATTCAAGAGATGAAAATGCCAAGTTATCTGACTTTTCCTTTCAAGAAGATAAGACTCCTTTATTTATAAAACAATCTGCAAAAGAAGACTCAAGAAATTTAGATCTTAAAGATAATGATGTGCACCAAGATACTTCTTCAACTTTACGCGTTTCCAGTGAAAATGTACAGTCCTTATTGTCCTGTCTTCCAATACCTGGGTCTTTGTGTGGATCATTAATTGAAAGTAAAGCACAGGGTGATTGTTTACCTCAGAATGAACATGCAAGTAATTTACAAGATACAGCTACTGTGCAGGAAGAAGTACAGAAGAAGAGTATTTTTCTAGATGGGGAACCATTCAAGGAGACTGATCTTTTGAAACAGGAAAAATGTAAAAATATACATTTTCAGCCATTAATTGAAAAGATGGGAGATAGAAAGGTAGAACCTGACCAGACAGTAATCAGAGTTGAATCTCTGGATAACACCAGTTTTTCTACAGCTGCAGAAACTAAAATGGAGCTTTCTGGTGCAACTGCCCTGGAGTCTCCTGATTGTTGTGAAGGTCTCAGTTTTTCAGGCAGTGATATCAATGGGCAAGATTTAGATTACTTTAATATAGATGGAAGCATGAAAAGTGGCACACTAATTAGTGATGCTGAACTTGATGCCTTTCTGACAGAACAGTATCTTCAGACCACTAGCATAAAGTCTTTTGAAGAAAATATAAATGACTCAAAATCTCAAATAAATCAGATAGATATGAAAGGCCTAGATGATTGTAATATCAATAATACATATTTCACTGCTGAAGCAGGAGCTACTGGGGAAAGTCCTGGTGTTAATATCATTTGTGGAATAGTTGATAAACAAAATACAACAGAAAATGGTGATCTTTCTTTAGGGGATAAGAGCACAATTCCAATTGAACAAGAGTTATCTAGCAGTAAGTCTGAGATTACAAATGAATTATCTGTCTCTGATATTAACAGTCAATCTGTTCATGTTGGAGGGGCCAGACCTAAGCAATTGTTTGGCCTTCCTTCAAGAACAAAGAGTTCAAAGGAATTGAATAAGCCAGATGTTCCAAATATGCCTGAGAGTGAACCCAGAGTAACAAACACAGTGGTCCCATCCACTTGCACTACAGATTCTACAACTGATTCTCAGGGTAGTTTCAACTCTAATTACATAGATATAGAAAGTAATTTTGAAGTTGGATCCAGTTTTATAGCTGTAAATGAAGAATCTCTTGGTTTACCTGAAAAAACTTGCAAAGAAGGCTTAGTTTTGGGGCAGAAACAACCTCCTTGGGTTCCTGATTCAGAAGCTCCAAACTGTATGAATTGCCAAGTCAAATTTACTTTTACAAAACGGCGACACCACTGCCGAGCCTGTGGGAAAGTAAGTTATAAAAATCCTTGTCTTTTTATTCTTTTGGGACATTTTTAATGACCTAATGTAACAAAGATGCTGATTAGGAAAATGGTTAAAAGATTCAGTTAGTTTAAAATCAGTGCTTTTCATCTACCAGTCATAGAAATATATAAAGCACTGTCATTCTATAGATTATTTGATCATCATGGGTATTTTACATGGGTATTAATGACTAATTTTTGTGAAATCTAAAAGCATATGTCCTTATCTCTCTAACATTGATACATCAGATGTTCCAAACCCAGATCCCCTTTTGTGCTCTAATACATACCTTTAAACTACTCTCTGTAGTTAGTGCTGTGGTCAGTGCCCGGGGAAACACTGAAGTTGACCTCATTTGTGCTTCAACTAAATGAGCTAACAATCTAGAAACTCTTAAGAGTTACCTATAGACATAATATTGTATATTTTATTCAGCATTTTCCAGTAATATGGTGGTCCAAGACCAACCCTATTCTTTTAGAAAAATAATATTCCACTTTTAAAATTTCATTAAAGAAAGTTTTTGTTCCCCTTTCCAATTAACATAGAATTGATTTAAAAGAACTCTTCTTATTAGAGATATGGTTTTAAATTGCAGAAAACTCATTTAGTAAAGAATGAATGAATAAATACTTATAATTAGAAGAACTTTATATAATAAGGAAAGTGGTTTTTGGTTTATCTTTGCTTTCAATAGGCATAAGGAATATGCTTGAAATGAAAACAAATTTAGTATTTTATTTTTTATAGGTATTTTGTGGTGTCTGTTGTAATAGGAAGTGTAAACTGCAGTATCTAGAAAAAGAAGCAAGAGTATGTGTAGTCTGCTATGAGACTATTAATAAGGGTAAGTATTAACCTGACCTACTTCTTCCAGTAATTGAATATATCTTAAAAACAACTGGATTTTGACAGAGATAAACTTCTTTATTTTCTTGAGGGAAGGACCTAGTATTGACGTAGTCCTGACTGGCTTAGGTGGGACATCCCAAGGCTTTGTTTTTCTTCTTTTTGTTCCATTCTCACAATTAATATTACCAGTCCGGAAAGGAAGCATTCAGTTTCTGGAGTGGCAGTTTATTAACTTTTAACAGGTACCAAGTCCCTAAATGCTGCAGTTCATCTGCCTCTTTGTCTTTGTCATCATCATTGTCATCCTCATTATCTTAATTTAAACATTTATAGAATACCTTTCAATAAATAAATAGTATTCAATATTGTATATTAATGGCATAAGGCAACATCATACTTTTCACCCTTTAGAAAATAACCTAAAATCAAGTAAAAGATAAAATAATAATATTTATGATTTTATAGATAAATTCATAGGACTGCCACACTATTTGCACATTTTGTCTGATGTTTTCTCTCCCTCCTCAATTTTAGAATTTTATGTAGTTGCGTGTCCTGTTGTTTCTCTGATCCCTGGCTAGCTACCATGATCAACAATAGTCTTGGTGATCTTATTTGAATTCTCACAGTTTTGTGTGTATGTTTTTGTTTTTGTTTTTTTAACCTCAAATACATGTATGTTCTTTTGTGTACTTCTTGGCATTTTCAAAGCTTTGTTGATAGTTTAATTCCCAGCAAATATTACTTGGGACTTTTTAAGACAAGACTTGTGCACTAGTCTTGTCTTAAAAGACTCGGGCACTGCTTCCTGTTAGCCAGGAGAATAAATACCTGATAATATTTTGTTTTTCTCTTTTGAATGAAGATAAATTTTTTCAGCAATTCTTCAAAAAGCTCTGATGTGAGTCTGTTAGCCTGAGGTAAGCTGCTTTACTCCCTGCTGTTGAACTCTGGAAGATAATAGAATATAAATCTTTCAATATTTTTATATTACCACCATTGTTCAAAAAGAGATTCATTGAAGTGCTTATAGCTGTTTTGTTTTTTTTCTTATGCTGTTTCAGTCGCCTAGAAGACCTGATTGATGGTGCTGTTAGCCAAGGCAACCTGCTAGAATTCAGAAATATTAGAGCAAGCTCCCACATAATTATCTTCCCCGTTAAAAAAAAAAACAGAAACAGTCATGAAGATTTGAAACGTTATTTGAGTTGACAGTTCAGGTTTTTGGTTGAGCATTAAGACTTACTCTGAAAATAAGGTTCAGGAGGGGAGAAGATATACTCATTGAAGAGACTCAGTAGGATACTGAAATCAGGCTTTGGTTAATCAGACAAAATGTTTTGGAATGGATTTAATTATTTAATCAAATGTTTTATTCTATTTTGATATCTTATAGCATGTAGTTTCATTTATGGTATTATTATTAATTTATATGCCACAAGAAAATATAAGTAAGTAACTTTAATAACAACTTTAGATTTGCAAATAGTAAAAGTGATCATTTAAAATAATGTAGTTAAAATATCTTAAGAGGAGAAAGAGGGTTCAAAGTTTGTGAGGTTCCTTTCACAAAGGACTCGAAGTAAGACCATTTGAATAGAGATTGTGAGGAAGTTGTGCTGAGATTTTCTGAGCTTCAAGGTAGTATGCATATGAGTGACGTTAGGTAGATTTGGGGCAAATTGAAATATGCTTTGAAATGCAGAGTAAGATGCTTGGGTTTCATTTGGTTAGTGGAAGCCATTTCATGACAGTGTTATCAGTGGAACTTGAGGAAGATTATTTTAGTAATGGCAGCATTTATAGCAAATCAGTTTGGAGAAATGCTGAAGGGAGAGCTACCAGTGTTGTTTCATGTTTTTTGGATGAAAACTCAGCAATTTTCAGGCACTATTGTAGGTTCTGGGGCTCCAGCTGAGAACACAATAGATTCCCTGTTTTCATGCTGCATATGTAAGTGGAGGAAGATGGTCATTGAGTGAAGAGAATGTCAAATGGTGATAATATCCTAAATGGAAATAAAACTGCATAAGAGGCATAGGTAGTAACAAATTGGTGGCAAGAGGTAGTATTTTTTATAAGGTGGTTTAGTGTAAGCCTTTTTGATAATATGACATGTGAGCAGAAACTTGAAGGAAGTGAGAATAGTTATGTATCTATGGAAACATTCCAGACCTTGGGAACAATAAGAGCAAAGACCCTAAGCTAGGAGAGTGCTTGACTTGTTGAAAACAAGGAGGCCTGGGTGGCTGAATCTACTTCATGAGTGGAATGTAAGAGATGAGGTTAGGCAGGTAACCAGGAAAACAGTGGGAGTGGGATGCAGATTAAGTAGGGTCCTCTGAGCCATTGTAGCAATTTAAATTTTTACTCTAGTTTTGGGAAGCTATTAAAGGATTTTAAACAGAGGAATGATGTGATATGATTTATGTCTTAATAGGATTACTCTAAATTATGTTGGTAGTAGACTTTAGGGACACAAGAACAAAAAGAAAGACAGTTATAGTAAATAAAGATTATTTTCTGTAGTAGATACCAAACACATGCTAAATATAATATTGAAAAAAATAATTGGTAGCTTATACTGAAGTCGAAAGCTGCCAGCTAAAGTAAGGAGCCTGTGCTAGGTATTCAGATGGCACCTTTGCCAAGTGCTACTTGTATTTCTTGCTTAGCCATTTATGTTTTTCTCCTTACCACTTGAAAAATAGAATGTTTATCTTAATTTACTTTGAAATTCAAAAACATCTGAGACTTTAATACTATTTTTTTTTCTTTATAGCTCAGGCATTTGAAAGGATGATGAGTCCAACTGGTTCTAATCAGAAATCTAATCATTCTGATGAATGTGCCACCATTCCACCTCTTCAAGAGACAGAAATATCCAGTATTTCTTCACCGACAGCTTTACCAATCTCAGCACTTAAACAACCAAGTGTTGATGGTAACTAGAAGAAAATGCTATGCCTTATACTAAGGATAAATTAGAATTAGATAAAAATAAGAAAAAGATCTAATGTAGTCAGGGTTTAGTCTGGAAAAAGAAGCCAGACTAGATATCAGAAGGGATTTAATATATGGAATTGATTACACATGTTTGTTGGAAGGCTGGAAGTACAGAAAGCAAGTGCTCAAGTGTGTTAATTTCACAGGGCTGCATAACAAAATACCACAAACTGGGTGACTTAAAACAATAAAAATTTATTCTCTCACAGCTTTGAAGGCTGTAAGTCTGATAGCAAGGTGTTCAGAGGACCACCCCCCTCCAAAGCCTCTAGGGGGAGGATCCTTCCTTGCCTCTTCAGCTTCTGGTAGCCTCAAGTGTTCCTGGGCTTGTGGCAGCATAATTCCAATGTCTGCCTCCTTCACATGGTTGTCCTCCCTCTTTGTCTGCTCTCTGTGTCCAAATTTCCCTCTTATAAGGACACCAGACTTACTGGATTAGGGCCCACCCTAAGGTAACCTTCTGAGGTTCCTGGTAGACAAGAATTTGGGGAAGACACTTTTCAACTCAGTACATCAGGTAACTCAGACTTCAGTAATGGCAGGAAGTAACCACCACCCTTAGGGTTGGAGGAACAATAGGGAGAAGCAGTATTACTGGAGCATGATGCAGGAGCACCAAGAAGTACTTGGTTCCTAGGCCTAGGGATGAGAGGTTGAGACACTGTGGTTGGTATTATGACCTCTGAGGGAACACCACATGGGAAAGTCTGTATCAAGGAACCTCAAAGGGTTGATGCTCAGATGACTAAAGGAGGGTTCCAGGGTTGATGTTAGAGCACTGAAAATCATGTGACTCACAGCTATGTCTGCTGCTGTTGCTGCTGCTTTGGCAAGGATTTGATGAGAGCTAGAAACAATTACTTCTCTTCTCTTCCCATTTTCCAGTCTCCCACCAGTGCCTGCCTTTGGCAGACCCTGACTAGTGGCAGTTAGTAAGGGAGTCTGGGAATTGTAGTTTCTAAACTACCAGCCTGGCATCAAATAGCATCATTTAGAAGAGTGCGCTTGGGTTTGAGGGGCAATATGTATATAACTGCACATCTCCCTTTCCTTAAAACCCATTTTTAAACCTTGGGGCTCTCTGTTCTTTCTTACTATCTGTAGCAGTTTAGGATTTTGAGGAAAGTCCATTTACATTTTTAAAAATAAACTGTTGGTCTGTAACATGCTAGAAATGAACTGTCAATGTCAATTGAAGGGAATTTAGATCTTCTGACATTGTTTTGGACTTCAATTTATCTTTTCAGTAGCCATTTTCCATTTATCATAGCTAAAATGAGATTCAGTATATACAGTTATAGCTGTGAACATGAATAAATTGGCTTTTAAATATATTTACAGATTCTCTTATATTAATCTAAATTATTATATTATGAAATTATCACAAATTCAGGAAAAGATACCTTATTTAATATGTCCACCCATATTGCAAAAATATGTGTATGATTCCGATTTTTTTAGTGTTATCTGTATTATGTTTTGGAAGGTAGACATTGAGCCTTTTGATTTTTATATTGTTCTAAAATTATCTGGCAGTGATTTTCACTTCTTCTTCTGTGGATACTGTAAAAAAAAAAAAAAGACAACATACATTTTTGCTGATATTCAGTTATTTTCTCCAAATTTGGGATAATCTGATTATTTTAAAAACATTAATAAACTTCAGTATCTACATTATAAGAATAAAAAAGATGTTACTTCTCTTGTTAAATAAATTAATTAAAGGTAAGAAATGGGGAAGCGGGTGTGGCTCAGTGGATAGAGCCCCCGTTTGCCCGGGTTCGCGTCCCGAGGCCTCCTTGTGAGGGCACGCCGGCCTGAGCAGTGCGGTGGGCTGATGCAGCAACCTCACGGCAGGAAGCAGGTGTGGCGCAATGGATAGAGCACCCGTGGATATGAGAGGCCCCGTGTTCGCTTCCCGGCGCCTCCTTGTGAGGGCAGGCCGGGCGCCCTGGGCTGATGCGACAAGACCTCACAGCAAGGGGGAGATAAGCAGACACAGAGAAGACACGCAGCGAATGGACACAGCAGCACAAGCAGCAAGGGGGGGATAAATAAATTAAAATAAATAAATCTTTAAAAGAAAAAATAAATAAATAAAGGTAAGAAATGATCTTTGATATACTAGCGATCCTGTTTGGTTTTTTAGACTTTTATGCCTCTTTCCATTCTTCAAGTGTTTTACTTTGTTTGTATGCCATACTTCAGTCTACTCTACTTTTTTCTCCTGTGCCTTAGTCCCTAAATTTTATTGTCTCCATTCCACACTCAAAAACTTAGGCTTAATGGTATAGGCTTTAAAATTGCTTCCCCCACCCCTACCCTGTCTTTAAGGTGTAACCTTTCATGTCCACTCCTTTTCTGAATATGTGAATCCCAGGGCCACCCCAGGTATACTATTCTGCCTTTGTGTGAATTAGAAAAATACTTCCCCTCAGGTAGATGAATCACAAAAAGCCATTTCCCTAGGCTTTTACAGCCCTGAGAGTGGGATGAGGTCCATCCTTCAAGTTATACTTGGTAGCCTTCTCTGTGCAGTCCACAGATAGCATAATTCATTCACAGAAAACTGCTGATTCTCTGCTGACCATGCTTTTGTGAACAGTGTATAGTACATAGTAAAGAAAGTTGTAAAACTGGATCAAATGCTCCCATTTAAATTTTTTTTTAAAATCATACAATATGCCACAAAATAAATTTAGTTCATAGTAAGGCTAACATACAATATTTGTCCTTTTGTATCGGGCTTGCTTCGCTCAACATCATAACCTCCAGGTTCATCGTGTTTTCATGCTTTATGACTTCATTTCTTCTTAAACCTGCATAATATTCCATCGTGTGAATACACCACACATTGTTTATCCATTCTTCAGTTGATGGACACCTGGGTTGTTTCCAACTTTTGGCAATCGTTAATAACACTGCTGTGAACATAGGTGTGCAGATGTCTATTTGTGTCACTGCTCTCAGTTCTTCTGGGTATCTACCCAGTAGTGGTATTGCAGGGTCACATGGCAAGTCTATATTCAACTTCTTTAGGAACTGCCAAACTGTCCTACACAGTGGCTGTACCATTCTGCATTCCCACAGGAATAAGTGTTCCTGTCTCTCCATATCCTCCCCAACACTTATTCTCTGTCTTTTTAATAGTGGCCATTGTGATAGGTGTGATAGGTGTGTAATATGTTTCAAGGTCAGGTAGTGAAATTCCTCCCATGTCACTCTTCTTTTTTAGAATGCTTTTGTCTATTCGGGTGCACTTTCCCTTCCAAATGAATTTGGCAGTTGCTTTTCTTAATTCTTTAAAGTAGGCTGTTGGAATTTTGATTGGTATTGCATTGAATCTATAAATCTATTTTGGTAGGATTGACATCTTAATGGTATTTAGTCCTCCAGTCCATAAACACGGAATGTCTTTCCATTTGTTTAGTTCTTCATTAATTTATTTTAGCATTGTTTTGTCGTTTTTTGCATATGGGTCCTATACTACTTTGGTTAAATTAATTTCTAGGTATTTGAGTCTTTTTGTTGCTATTGTAAATGGAATTTTCCCCCGATTTCTTCCTCAGTTTGTTCAGTACTAATGTACAAAAAATTACTGATTTTTGCATGTTGATCTTGTACCTACCATTTTGCTAAACTCATTTATTAGCCCAAGTAGCTTTGTTGTCGATACTTCAGAATTTTCTAAATACAGGATCATGTCATCTGCAAATAATTGAGAGTTTTGCTTCTCTTTTCCTATTTGGATGCCTTTCATTTTTTTTTTCTTGTGTAATTGCCCTAGCTAGAACTTCTAGTACAATATTGAATAACAATGGTGACAATGGGCATCCTTGTCTTGTTCCCTATTTTAGAGGAAAAACGTATAACCTTTCACCATTGAGTACGATGTTGGCTGTGGGTTTTTCATACATGCCTTTTATCATATTGAGGAATTTTCCTTCTATTCCTATCTTTTGAAGTGTTTTTATCAAAAAACAATGCCAGATTTTGTTGAATGCTTTTCTGCATCGATTGATATGATCATGTTTTTTCCCTTCAGTTTGTTAATGTGGTGTATTACATTGATTGATTTTCTTATGTTGAACCAGCCCTGCATACCAGGAATAAATCCCACTTAGTCATGATGTATAAGTCTTTTGATATTCTGTTGGATTCGATTTGCAAGTATTTTGTTGAGAATTTTTGCATCTATGTTCATTAGAGAGATTGGTCTGTAATTTTCTTTTCTTATAATCTGGCTTTGGTATTAGGGTGATGTTGGCATCATAAAATGTCTTGGGTAATTTTCCTTCCTCTTCAGTTTTTTGGAAGAGTTTAAACAGAATTGGTGTTAATTCTTTTCGAAATTCTTGGTAGAATTCACCTGTGAAGCCATCTGATCCTGGACTTTTCCTTGCTGGGAGATTTTTTGATGACAGATTCAATCTCTTTAAATGTAATTGGTTTGTTAAGTACTCATAATTCTTGTAACATCAGGATAGGTCGTTTGTGTATTTCTAAGAATTTGTCCATTTCTTCTAGGTTGTTTAGTTTGTTGGCATACAGTTTCTTATAATATCATCTTATGATCCTATTTATTTCTGTGGGGTCAGTCGTAATCCCCCCCTTTCATTTCTGATTGTATTTATTTGCATCTTCTCTCTTTTTTTCTTGGTACTCTAGCTAGGGCTTTGTCAATTTTATTGATCTTCCCAAAGAACCAGCTTTTGGTTTTGTTGATTTTCTCTATCGTTTTTTTGTTTTCCATTTCATTTATTTCTGCTCTAATCTTTATTATTTCTTTCCTTCTGCTTCCTTTGGGATTTGTTTGCTGTTCTTTTTCTAGTTTTTCTAGTCATTCAGTTAAATCTTTGAGCTTAGTTCTTTCTTCTTTTTTAATATAGGCGTTTAGGGCTATAACTTTCCCTCTGAGCACTGCCTTCACTGTATCCCATAAGTTTTGATAAGTTGTGTTCTCATTTTCATTTGTCTCAATATATTTACTGATTTCACTTGCAATTTCTTCTTTGACCCACTGATTATTTAGGAGTGTGTTGTTTAGCCTCCACACATTCGCAAATTTCCTTTTTTCCTGTCTATTATTGATTTCCAGTTTCATTCCATTATGATCTTAGAAGGTGCTTTGTATAATTTCAGTCTTTTTATATTTATTGAGAGATGCATTATGCCCTAACATATGGTCTATCCTGGAGAAAGATCCATGGGCACTTGAGAAGAATGTATAACCCACTGAGTTTCGATGCAGTGTTCTGTGTATGTCTGTTAGGTCTAACTCGTTTATCATATTGTTCAAGTTCTCTGTTTCTTTGTTGATCTTCTCTCTAGTTCTATCTACTGATGTGAGTGGTGTGTTGAAGTCTCCAAAGATTATTGTGGAGATGTCTATTTCTCCCTTCATTTTTGCCAGAGTTTGTCTCATGTATTTTGGGGCACCCTTGTTAGGTACATAGATATTTATGACTGTTATATCTTCCTGGTGGATTGTCCCTTTTATTAAGTCTCTTATAATTTTTTTGCATTTAAAGTCTGTTGTGTCTGATATTAGTATAGCTACCCCTGCTCCATGCTTATTTGCATAGAGTAGCTTTTTCCAACCTTTTGCTTTCAGCCAGTTTGTACTCCTGGGTCTAAGATGAGTTTCTTGTGAGCAGCATATGGATGGCTCATGTTTTTTTTATTCATTCTGTCAGCCTGTATCTTTTTTTTTTTTTTAAAGATTTATTTATTTATTTATTTATCCCCCCCTTGCTGCTTGTGTTTGCTGTGTCCA
>JAQZBX010075913.1:0-14525 GCA_029593785.1 Cabassous unicinctus
GCCAACTTATTTTTTTACCTTTTTTAAAAATTTATTTTTATTAGAGAAGTTGTAAGCTTACAAAACAATCATGCATAATGTGTAGAATTCCCATACATCACCCCTCCACCAATACCTTACATTGTTATGGAAAAATTTGTTACAGATTATGAAAAAACATGATCAGACTACTACCATTAACTATGGCTCATAGCTTATACTTGGTATTTATTTTCCATACACCCTCTATTATTAACACTATGTATTAGTATTGTATATTTGTTTTGTTCATGAGATAACACTCATATTTTCTCATATCTGTACAATTAACCACAGTCCATCTTCCACGACATGGTTCACTGTGTGATATAGTCCCATGACTTGTACATTCTATCCAAAGTATACGTTCAGTGGCTCTCACTTTCATCACAGAGTTGTGCAGTCATTACCCCAATAAACCTTTGAAAGTTTTCCTTAGTTCAAAAGAAAAAATCCCATACCCTCCTATTATTGACCCATAATGTTGGTATAGTACCTTCTTTGACCTTGATGCAAGAATATTACAATATTGCTGTTAACTATAGTCCATAACTTACATTAATTGTATTTTCTCATGCATCACTACATTCTTACCATTTTGTAAAAGTAATGTACATTTGTTTTGGCTCATAGAAGAACATTCTTGTATTTGTGCTATTAACCACAATCCTAATCCACCTCTGGGTTCACTATGTTATTTAGTCCCTAGATTATTCTCTAGCTTTCTTTCAGTTGACATTTACATCCCTCTACTACCCCTTTCAGCCATGATCTCATTTATAAACCCAAATGACCAACCGGTTTTTGACAAGGCAGCAAAGACCATTCAATTGAGAAAGAATAGTGGCTTCAACACATGGTGCTGGGAAAACTAGATCTCCATTACAAAAAAAAATAAAGAAGGAGGAACCCTATCTCATACCATATACAAAAATCAACTCAAAATGGATCAAAGACCTTATTATAAGAGCAGGAACAATAAATTCCTAGAAGAAAATGTAAGGAAGCATCTTCAGGACCTTGTCTTAGGCAGTGCTTTCTTAGACTTTACACCCAAAGTGCAAGCAACAAAAGGAAAAATAGATAAATGGATCCTCAGGAAAATTTAAAACATTTGTTCCTTAAAGGACTTTATCATGAAGGTTAAATGACAACCTACACAATGGGAGAAAATATTTGGATACCACATATCTGATAAAGGATTAATATCCAGAATATATAAAGAAATCGTTCAACTTAACAACAAAGAAACAAACAAACCAATTTAAAAATGGGCAAAAGATTTGAACAGACATTTCTCCAAAGAAGATATAAAATGACCAGAAAGCACATGAAGAGATGCTCAACATCATTAGGAATCAGGGAAATCCAAATCAAAACCACAATGAGATACCATTTCATACCCATTAGAATGGCTGCTATTTAAAAAAAAAAGAAAAACTGAAAATAGTGTTGGAGAGGATGCAGAGAATTAAAAAACCTCATTCATTGCTGGTGGCAATATAAAATGGCACAGCTACTGTTGAAGATGGTTTGGTGGTTCCTCAGAAGGGTAAGTATAGAGCTATCATATGACCTGACAATTCCCCTCCTAAGTATATAGCCAAAAGAAATGAAAGCAGGGACTTGTACAGATATTTGCACAATGACGATCATAGCAGCATTATTCACAATTGCTAAAAGATGGAAGCAATCCAAGTGTCCGTTAACTGATGATTGGGTAAATAAAATGCAGAATATACATACAATGGAATATTATTCAGCCTTAAAAAAAGTGAAGTCCTGATAACATGTGACAACTTGGATGAACCTTGAAGATATGTTGTGTGAAATAAGCCAGACACAAAAGGATAAATAGTGTATGATCTCACTGATTTGAAACAATTAGAATAAGCAAACTTTTAGAGTCAGATTCTAGAATGTAGGTTACCAGGGGATGGGGTGGAGATAGGGAATGGGAATTTAAGACTTAAAATATACAGATTCCTCTTTGGAATGATGGAAATGTTTTGGTAATGGGTTGGGTTATAGTAGCACAACATTGTGAACACAATTAACAACACTGAAATATATATCTGAATATGATTACAACAGGAAATGTTAAATTGTATATACCATAGCAGATTTTTTAAAAATTTTAAATCCATGGAATTGTTTTTCAATTGGGCTGTGAGTGGTTCTTTGCATCATGTCTGGTGGCTCCATGGATTACAAATTATAAGAGAGAACATGGCAGCCCATAGGAAATGGATCCTGATGGCATCCTTAAGATCACCTGGAATGAGATTGTTGATAACTATGATGATATGAATTTAAAGTAATCTCTTTTCAATGCTTCAATATGTGTTCATCAATTTTAACAAATGTGCCATACTAATGAAAGATGTTGTTAATGGGGGAAAGTGTGAGAGGAGGAGGGTGTGGAGTATATGGGAATCCCCCTATGCTTTCGATGCAACATTTATGTAATTTAAAACTTCTTTAAAAATAAAAAAATTAATCATTTTAAACATTGGTATTCTTTAATTATTTTTTTTTAAAAAAGGAACATCTTCTTTGGGGTATCTATGCTTATGATTTTGAGATGCCTTCAGCTATTCAACAGAGAGCTATCATTCCCTGTATAAAAGGGTATGATATGATTGCTCAAGCTCATTCAGGTACTGGCAAGACAGCCAGATTTGCTCTTTCCATCCTGCAACAGTTGGAGATTGAGTTCAAGGAGACCCAAGCAGTAATACTGGCCCCCACCAGAGAACTGGCTCAACAGATACAAAAGGTAATTCTGGCTCTTGGAGACTACATGGGAGCAACTTGTCATGCCTGCATTGGTAGAACCAATGAACTGCAAACACTGCAGGCTGAAGCACCACATATTGTTGTTGGTACTCCAGGGAGAGTGTTTGATATCTTAAACAGAAGATATCTTTCTCAAAAATGGATCAAAATGTTTGTTTTGAATGAACCGGATGAAATGTTGAGCTGAGAGTTTAAGGCTCAAATCTATGAGCTTTTCAAAAAATTAAATACAAGTATTCAGGCTGTGTTGTTTTCTGCCACAGTGCCAACAGATGTGTTGGAAGTGACAAAAAAGTTCATGAGAGACCCAGTTTGAATTCTGGTGAGGAAGGAAGAACTGACCTTGAAGGAATCAAACAGTTTTATAATAATGGTGAAAGAAAGGAATGGAAGTTGGATAAATTTTGTGACTCGTACGAGATGCTGACCATTACTGGCTGTTATTTTTCTCAATACAAGGCGCAAGGTAGACTGGCTTACTGAGAAAATGCATGCTAGGGACTTCACAGTTTCTGCATTGCATGGTGAGGAAGGAAATGTTATCATGAGGGAATTTCTTTCAGGGTCAAGCCGTGTTCTGATCATTACTGATTTGTTGGCTCGCGGGACTGATGTACAATAAGTGTCATTGGTTATAAACTATGACCTACCTACCAATCGTGAAAACTAGAGTCACAGGAATCGATAATCGCAGTTGACCACGAGATGGCATTCAGAAACCGCGTTGACGTAATTTAAGACGTAGAGTCGTAAATTGAATAAAGAGCGAAATTGGCAGAGGGGGTCGATTTGGGAGGAAAGGTGTGGCTATTAACTTTGTTACTGAAGAAGACAAGAGGATTTTTCAGGACACTGAGACTTTCTATAATACTACAGTGGAGGAAGTGCCAATGAATGTGGCTGACCTTATTTAATTCCTAGGATGAGATCGTTTTGAATGCAGTGATTTCTGTTGCTGTATAGGCGATGGCAAATTGCATTGTGCTTCTCTCTTTGGGAATATTTGAATCATGTCTCAATGCTTATTATGGATCAGAAATACAGATCTTGATAGCAAAAAGACTTTAGTCGTGAGCTCTTGTGAGGAAAGTCACCGGCTTTATCCTCTTTGGGGTTAGACTGTTGAGTTTGGGTATAAAAGATGGGGTCTGTAAAATCTTTCTTTCTTAGAAATTTATTTCCTAGTTCTGAAGAAATAGTTGTATTAGATGTTCTCTATCATTTAATAATATACTTGTGGACTAAAAGATGTAAGTTCTGTGTAAAGTTAGCCAATTATGTTAAACTAGCGTATCTGCCTTTATGGTGTTTGTCATTAGCCTGAATTTATTTTATTTTTACTTATTTTGTTTTTTTTATTTTTTATTTTTTTTATTTTCTTTTAGCCTGAATTTGGAAAGGCCTTTAAAATTATTTTTTTAAAAGAAAACATTGGAAATGCACTTTGGTTTGTATTGTATTTATTCAATAAAGTATTTAAATAAATGTGAACTGGACCCTATTGCTAAGCCCCAGCAAGCAATCATACTGAACCCAGTAAAATTGCCATATTGCACATGTCTTAATGAAGTTTGAATGTTTAATAAATTATATATTCACTTTTTAAAAAATCAATGGACTGCACTACACAAACAGTGAACCCAAATTGATCCATGGGCTTTAATTAATAGTACAATTATAAAAATGTGCTATATTCTATTGTAACAAATATTCCACACCAATGCAAGGTGTTAATAATAAGGTGGTATATGGGAATTCTGTATTTTATGCCCGATTGTTCTGTAAATCCACAACTTCTCTAATAACAAAAAAAATCAATATGTAGAACTTACTCAAACTTTAGATTTAAGATTTGTACATTTTATTGTAAGTTGTACCTCAATAAAACTTTTTTTTAAGGTGGTAATGTTATAGAGAAACACACTACTGGTATCACTGATATGGGGAAAAAAGGCTTGACCTTGATTAGATTTATGCAACTCTGTTTCATTTTAGCTAATACAAAATCCTTGACAATTATGATCACCAGACAGCAATTAATGAACAATTATTTATCACTCCTCTACATATACTGCCCTAAATTATCTCAACTCAACTTCACTTGTTTCATATATATTTAAGTGCCAGGTACTCTTCTAGGTGATGGGACCATTAACAATGAACAAAACAGATGTAGCTCTGCTAGGTCTATTGGGGCAAGACACAAAATTAAATCAGGAGTCACAAGTGCATGTCAAAAATGCTACTGTAGGGGAAGTAGTAGTTATTTCCCTACTATTAGGGCATGTAGCAGGGGCAACAATCCCAAAGGGAAAGACTTGTTAAAGAAAATAATATAGAAGTTGAAATCAGTAGATTTTGAGCAGGAATTGCATGCTGTTACACAGGCCAAAGAGAATGTTCTAGGACCTAAGAGAAGTTCAGGATGGCTGGACATAAAGTGTGCTGGAGAGGGAGCTAGAAAGTATAATTAATGCTGCTAGAGAAGTCAACCCATGGAGGGCTCTGCAAGCACTAAGAAGGGGGGTTAGATGTTATTCCATGGACAGGGAAAAGACATGCTCTGACATGTGTTCTAGATTTATTAGTCTTTCTTCAATGTGAACAATGAACTAGGGGGAGGCAAGATTGAAGCAGAGAGACTGGTTGGAAGGCGCTTGCAATAAACTAGACTGGAGGTGATGGTATCTAAAACTAAGGAAGTAGAGATGACCCAAGAGGTATTTGGATTGCTCTAATATATGTCTTGGTTGAAATAGTTATTTGGGGCAACTTAATGCATAAATTAATGGAACTTTCTTTGCACCATGGTATATTTAGCAAAGAAAATATTTCATGTATGGGAATATATTTATAAGACTTTTCTTAAAATAACATGTCTTATTGTAAAAAAAAAAAAAAGAAAGAAAAAGGTATTTGGAAAGTGGCAATGGTGAAGACTGGTTGGCTAAGCAAAAGAGGGAGAAGAGTGAAGGTTCATGCAAAGTTTCTGGCCTGAGCAATCTTAGGGGCAATGGTGCCATGTACAGGGATAGGAAAGATGGTGGAAGAGTAGTTTGCTAGTTTGGGAGATTTTGAGGAGGGTAAGAGGAGGAAGCTGATGAGTTCTGTTTGGTCCATGCTGTGTTTAAAGTGTTTATGATATATAAATTTTAATATACACCTATTGTTTAAGGATATTTGTGTATAAATGATATACTTTAATAAAATTTTATTTTAAAAGTTTTTAAAAGGTGTTTATGAGGCATTGAAGTAGAGATATTCAGAATGCAGTTGGTTGTCAGGAGAGGTAAGTGTCTTAAAGAAATAAATTTGGAAGTCAGCATTGTACGGGCATCAATTAAAGCTATAGGAGTAGAGAAACTCTGAAATCACCCCTGAGCAATGTGTAGAGTAAAAAGAGAAGCAAATCCAGTATAGAGCACTGAGGAACATTCATATTTAAAGAATCAGCAACAGAATACTGAGGAAGAATAGAGAGGAAGGAAGGAATCCAGGGGACTGTGTACACAAAGCTAAAGGAAGGGAGATTTTCTTGAGAGAGTATTAGGTGGGGAACAGAATCAAATGCTGCTAATAATTTACATCAGAGAAGTCTTAGTGACCTTAACAAAAGCAGTTAGCAGAGGAGGTAGATGTCAAATTTCCCATGGTCATGGAGTGAATGGGAGATGATGTGGTTATTGTGTCTGATTCTCAAACATTCAACTTTCTCCCACAATTTACTAGTTTAGAAATATATTAGTCAGTATTTGACAACAGAGTACACTCTAACAAGTTTAAGCAAAAAGGGACTTATTATAGGGTATTGGTTAAACTGACAGGATGCCTGGGAAGGCCAAAGAACCACAGTTGGATATTTCACAGCCGCTGACAACACATTCAGGAGAAATGCCCACTATGGGAACTTTCCAGCAGAAATGTCCCTGATGTTTGATACCCAGGAATCCAGGATCTGGTCACCAGAACCTCTTCAACAGCTGTAAGAGAAAAAAAAAAAAAAAAAAGCCTCTACAACAGAGCTTGCCAGAAGAACCACGTGGCCTCTTCCCTCATGATGCTGGCTTCTGATTGCCAAGTCTGGCAGGGGTGTATCTGTTTGGCAGAAAGCATGAGTAATCCTAGCTACACGTCAAGGGAGTCTGAAAATAATTGTCTTTAGCTCTCCAGATTCCAAAGCCCAAAAAAGCATGCTACAATGCAATTGGAATGGTGTGGTATGAGCCAATCGGTAATATCTGCCACTCACTATCCTTTTAGCTGCTCAGCATCCATTCACCCTTCTTCCCACACTTGAATTTTCAAACTACAGCAATTGCAATGACATGTTCCTGCCTCTCATAATGCAATTATTCCTTTTATAAAAGAAAAATTCATCCTCTCCCTGAAAGGGAGACACAGAATCTCATCAATAACCTCATTTATCTTTGGGTAATGTTCATTTCTTCTTGGGTTGAGTCACAATCCAGTATTGATATCTTGAAATCAGTGGACTAAATTGTGAAGTTAAATACAAATGACAAGGGCAAGGGGGAAAAGAATACAGCAAGCAAAGAAGAAAATAAGAGTAGCTGCTATGGGTCATGAGGCTGGAGCTGGTATTGGTAACTTCCATCCTGCACTGCTCATTTCATGCTCTCATTGTCCTCTGTCAGAAGCACAAATGGTTGGGATCTTTTACCTGATGGGATGACCCAAGCCTTCTATCCTAAATGATCTAAGTCTTTTATGACTCTGAATTTTTCCATTGGCTTTTACTACTGGACATGGTAGTAATAAAAGGCATAGGATGACCTAGGTAACAAATATTCTTCTCCTTGCCCTCATTGTATGGTAGAAACCCTATTTCCCCCTTTAAAATCAGAATTAAACACCCCAGCCAACACATGTAATCTTTTTTTGCTCCTAATTCATGAGGCATGAGGAGTCCAAAATGACCAGGTGTCAGTCTCAACCTCCAGTTCAATGTAGCCACTTTCTATGTCTCCTGATGGAACCATCCCTCCCTTGGATAACAATGTTAGACCAACAGAGTTAAAAGTTGCAGAGACATGAAGCAAAAATCTTGGGTGTGTGTATTAGGTTTTTTTTTCTTTCTTTTTTTAAATCAATTTTATTGAAACATATTCATAAACCATACAATTCATCTAAAGTGTACAATCAATGGCATTTGATATAATCACAGAGTTATGCATTCAACACTTCAATCAATATTAGAGCATTTTCATTACTCCAGAAAAAGAAAAGAAAAGAAAAGAAGAAAGGAAAGGAGAAAGGAAAGGAGAAAGGAGAGGGGAGGGGAGAGAAGGGGAAGGGAGGAGAGGAGAGGAGAGGAGAGGAAAGGAGAGGAGAGGAGAGGAGAAGAAAAAAAACAAAACAAAAAAAAGCAAACACCAAAAACTCCTACCCCTTAGTAAGTCACCTCAATCTCTCAATCCTTTCCCTGCTATACATAATTGCTAATCTATTTCCATCTCTGTATTTTATTTGTATTTACATTTGCATAGATGGAATTAAACAATATATAGTACTTTTCATCTAGTTTCTTTCACTTAGCATGCTTCCTTTTATTTTTACCATTGATAGATTTTAGGCTTATTTTTGAGAAATGCCACTCCTACCTTACACCTATTGGTTCCTGAACCCATGTATTATTGCAACCATGGAAGAAATGTATTTACTGCATCCTGATTGATGGCATAACAAACTTACAAAGTATTGTTCCTCAGATGGTATCTTAACTGGGTCTTCCAAAAGATCCTCTACTTTCCTGAAAGCCCATCCACTTCACATGGTAAGACCATCTCAATAGCATCAGCTCACTTTATTCACCATTAAACAAGTTGCCTGATCAGAAGCAATGGTGAACGGAATGCTGTTTCAGTTTCTTAGGCTTTTCAAGCAAATAGCATGAAATAGGTTGGCTTAAATAGTGGGAATGTATTAGCTTACAGTTTGAGACTAAAAGAAAGTCCAAATCAAGTCATCATCATTTGATGCTTTCTTCCTAAAGACCAGAGTTCTGGGACTGACTGCTGACTATCCTTGGCTTCTCTGTCAAAGTGGCAAAAAGGCACATGGCAGCATCTCCTGGTCTCTCTCCTCTCTTCTTGGTTCCATTAATGTAGCTTCTTGCTTCCTGTAGCTTTCTCTCTGTCTGAATTTCACTCTGTTTATAAAGAATTCTATTAATAGGATTAAGACCCATCCTGATTGTGGTGGGCCACACCTTAACTGAAGTAAGCTCATCAAAAGGTCCTACCTAAAATTTTATAAAATCTCATGCTATTTACAGATATCTTCCATCAGTTTTGTTTCCCTAGAGAACCCTGACTAATATACCTCTTCTTGTCACAGCACTTAACAGAGTGGTGCTGTAATTGTATGCTTTCTAGAACATTGCCCTCCACTGAACAATAAACAATATGAAAGAAAAAAAAAGGAAAAAAGGTCTTACTTACAATGTGTTCACACCACAGAAATGGATTAAATTTAAGAACATGGTTTGAACATGCTTCAAACCACCACAAGTACCATAGCAGTGAATATGGTAAAAGTCTATGGATAGTGATACAGGTAAAAATCTGACATGCAGGCAAAGTTAACCTATATCCATAATAAATATAATAAATACATACAGCAAGGAAATTTTGCTGTTCCCTCCATGATGACAGGAGGCGTATGTAATGAACCTGCTACTAAATGGCTGGCTGGTATTCCAGGGATGGGGGCTGCATCAGGGGCTCAGGTATAGATCACTTTTACAGGTATGTTAGGCACTCAGGAGTGGAGGTAACCAAGTCAGCATTAGGCAGGGAAGCCAATGTTGAACCTGTGCCTAATCTCCTTCCCCACCACCATGTAGACCTTTTTAATGAGCCTATTGAACAAGCATTTAGATGCCAGGGGAAAGGTCATTTTATCCACCTAATTACTGAGAATCTCCTTTGCAGAAGGAGACCTTTATCAAGAATCCACATGGTATAATTATTTTCATATTCTGGGCCCAATCTCGTGATGTCCATCTACACAGTTCTTCTCCCACACCTCATCATCACAAATTTTCAATCTTGTTTTTTCCATGACCTAACTTAGCTCTGCCTATGATTCCATACCTAAGGCCATTTCCTTCCATACAAAATATGGAAGGAGACTATTAATGTTCCTATGAGATAATTGGAGGGAGAGGATAGAAACTTGAGAAAACCTTGATGATGATTTCTTTTTCTCTGTGAGGTAGGAGGCAAGTTCATCTGCTGAAAATGAGAAAGAAGGTGACAGGGTCAGAGATTTGAGGAATTAGGAGTTCTAAATTAGCCACTCATGAGAGAGAGAACTAATTTGGAAAATAAAGAAAGGATTTGAGGGCAGTTTTAAAGGTCCCCAATTACATGTTTGTGTGATTTTCTACTGTAAGACACTGAAGACACAGAAACCACCACAATATGTAAACGTACAGCATGCTTACTACAACCTCAAGACTATTCATTCGACTGTGTTTAAAAATGTTAGCTAGTTCATAAAATCAATTTGCTGGTAAGCTAGCTAAATCGGGGTTGTCATTTAGTATTTGATTTTTTAAATATATTTTTTATTTTTTCTAAAAGATACTTAGATTACATAAAATGTTACATAAAAAAAAAAAAAAGGAATTCCCATATGCCCCACTCCCCACACTTCCCACTTTTCCCCACATTAACAACTTCTTTCATTAGTGTAGTGCATTCATTGCAATTGATGAACACATTTGGAGCCTTGCCACTTAGTATGGATTAAAGTTTACATTGTAGTTTACACTCTTTCCCACTCAATTCTGTAGGTTATGGCAGAATATATAATGGCCTGTATCTGTCGTTGCAATGTCATTCAGGACAATTCCAAGTCCCGAAACTGCCCCGTATTACACCTCTTTTTCCCTCTCCCTGCCTTTAGCACCTCCAGTGGCCACTGTCTCCACATCAATGATATAATTTCTTCCATTGCTAGAATCACAAAAAGTCTGTAGTAGAATACCAGTAAGTCCACTCTAGTCCATATTTTATTCCCCAATCCTGAAGATTCTGGGATGGTGATGTCCACGCCACCTCTAAGTGAGAGGGGGCTTCAGTCCCATATGGCTGATGGCTGAGACTCTCTTGCTTGCAGTTGTAGACTCTCTCGGTACCTTGGTATGGTGGTTGCCAATCCTCACCACCTTATTAGTTGTCCTGGGTGAGTCCAATGAACTGGAGAGTAGGTGTTGCACCTCCACTGAGGCTCAGGGCCCAGCTGGCACATGGACAGGCCAAAGATTCAAGTCCTTGGACATACACCTACCAACTTCAGCACCAACTATAGGTTCAAGTAGAAGGGACAGAAGAGCCGTGTGTAGAGAAGTCCAAATCTGTCACACTCAGGAGCACAAACTCCAAAGTAGGATCCACTGCAAGGCACCAAACTCCAGAGTTATCTGCTATGACTGTAGGACCTGGGTGTCTGCAGAGCCCTCAGGAGCCCCACTATTTGCGGTAGTATCTACTTTGGCAGTCTATGCGATCTTGCTGAGACATTCATAAGCATTACCTCTGGGATGACCTCCCAACTCACTTTGAAGTTGATTTTTAACAACAGCCTTTGTCCAAGGCACAGGAGTAATGTGGGCCTTCTGCACAAGAGGTCCACTCTGTACCAAATAATCACTATTGTGTTTTTCCAAGCCATTTGCTCAACATCTGCTGACCTGAAAGATCTTTACCAAAATCTGTGTGGTGGGAATATGGCTATCTCTTTGGTGAGACCATAAATTACTTATCTTTTCCTTATTTTCCAAACTTTCTCTATTGCTCAATTTATTATAATCACTAAAAATATATCATATAAGTTTTGTCATGTATTCAATCATTCATTTATCCATGTATTCAATCAACATTTATTGTGTGGTTTTTTTATGGGTTCTAGAAAATCCTATGACATGTATTCTAGGAAACACAGAACTAAAAAGAGGAAGCCTCTAGCTGTCTCAATCTTTTTTTGAATGGGACAGAGTATATAAAAGAAATGATCCCTGCTTTCCAGATATTTTCACATATGTCAGGGAGGTAGATATGTAGAAAAGTACCCAATAAAATAGAATGGTCTAAAAGCCATATCAAACACTGTGCCATGGGATTATAGAAGAAGAAGCATTCCATCCTGAGCATCTCACTTATCCAGAGAGGTTTCGCTGGGGGAATAAAAAGCATTTGAGCTAAACTTTGAAGGGTGAGTAGAATTTTAGAGAAGAAAAGGAGATGGAAAGTGCATTACAAGTTGAGGATACAGTGTGGGCAAAGGCATGTAAACAGAACATGCATGGTAAGTTTGGAAAAATAGTCACAGTCCAGTGAGATAAGAATACGGGGTGCATGGAGATGTTTAGTGGGAGAGGATGCCAGAAATAAATGGACAGATCATATATGACCTTGAAGAATACCTGAGACATGCATTGGGGAGCCACTGAAAGTTTGTAGGATGATATCAGGTTTTAGGCTATTCTGTTTATGACAGAAACATTTGAGGCTTTGAAGTTAGAGAAACCTAAATTTGAATCTTGTCTTTTACTCACTAGCACTGTAATTTAGGAAGAAGTCACTTAACTTCTCTGTTTCTGTTTTTCAATTTTCCTTATTTCATACTAGATTTGACAAATGAAAGCACTCAACACTTGCGTGGCACCTGTAAGGTACTATATAAATTATTGGTATTATTCTTTATATGGCAATGTGGAGAGTGTATTAGCAAGTGTATTAGCAAATGCCTGTGGATTAGTTCAGGCATTGAGGTCAGAAATGATGAGGTTCCAAAATAGGTAATGACTATGGGAATAGAAATAAAAGAACAAACTCAAAATTCTGGCATCTAGAGGGTAGAGGCCAGGAATCTCACAATACATAGGAAAGTCCCCCAAAACAAAGAATTACCTGGCCCAAAACACCAATAGTGCTGAGGTTTAAACCCTGTATTAAGGGAAAGAGAACAGAGAAAAAGTTGTATGAACTCTCCTTAAAAAAACAATTAAATTATGAAATATTTAAGACATATCTAAAGTATAAAACAACCACCTGCATACCTACCACTTTCCAGGAGAAAGAGGCAGAGCCAGAGTCTGGATAATCCTTGAGAAATATTCTAGAAATACTGTAGCCCTCTATGACTGAAAGAAAATGTATCTCATGGAAGAATACTTAACCTCAGGCAAAGGCCCTCCATTCCTCCTTCACAGCACTTTAAATTGGAAAGTTTCTGAAAGCAATAATTTATTAAACTAAGATTAAGGATTTTCTAGTTGGCTCATTAAACAATAATATTAATATCATTAAGATAGCATAATATCTGGGGAAAAAAGAAAAATTGCAGTATGTTCTGTGAAAACTTTTAATAAATGAGACATAATTTTTTTTTTTTTTTTTTTTTTTCTTAACGGGACTCAGATAGGAGAACTCAGTCTAGTCTTACAAGCCCATCAAAACTTGACATTTGAGGACCGGATGTGGCTCAAGCAGTTGAACACTGGCCTCCCCCCATGGAAGGTCCCGGGTTTGCTTTCCCGTGCCTCCTAAAGAAAACAAACGAGCAAACAAATGAGCAAACAGACAAGGGAGCCAACTCAGGGGAACCGATGTGGCTCAGTGGTTGAGTCCTGGCCTCCTACATACGAGGTCCCAAATTCAATCCCTGGTCCCGGTACCTTAAAAACAAACAAACACACACAAAAAAACTTGACATGTACTGTCATAAGCCCCAGACTGTATATTCCACTACAACATGTGATTTCTCCCATAAAGTGCCACAAATAAAAAAGAAAATGTAAATGACTCCTTCAGGTTCTCAGTGAGCATTAACACTTATCAGATAAGTAGAGAAATACAGGCAAACGGAGATCAGACAGGCTTACTCACTACCCAGATTAAGGCTCCTTCAGATTCACACCAGAACAAATTTACAAGTTCTACATAACAGGATCCTTTAGATTAAATCAAATGTAAAATCTGCACCTGCCAAGGATCTAGTGTATGCCTAATAAATCATAGTACCTAACAAACTCCCTTCTTTGCTCCACAACTTCCCACTCACTCAGATCTCATATTTATATGTGTATATGATATGCATTTCCAATCCAGAAGAATCCAGCTGCCTCAAGCAGAATTGTAAGCATATTATTTATTTCTGTAATCTAACTTGCTTATGTAACTATCTAAAGCTACACTGTCCAATACAATAGCCAATAGCCACATATGGTTACTGAGCACTTGAATGTGGCTAGCACAAATTAAGATGTGCTATGAGTGTAAAAAATACACGGGATTTGGAGACTTAATAAAAAAAAATACATAGGTATCTCATAAATTTTATTACACTGGTTACAGGTAGCAATGGTAATATTTTGGTTATCTGGGGTTAAATAAAATAGTGAAATTAATTGCACCTCTTTCTTTTCACTTTTTCAATATTTTTTATTTAGAAATAATTTAAAATGTCAAGGAAGCTTGCAAAAATAATACCGAAAAAAATACAGAAACTCCAGTACACCCCCTACCAGATACTCAATTTACCAACTTTTAACATCTTATCACATTGGTTCTATCTCTCTACCTATCCTTCTATATAAAGCTTTATCTCTATTTCTATCTTTCTATCATCTATGTATCTATTTTCTAAACATTTGAGAGTAAGTTGCAAAAAAAAAAAAA
>JAQZBX010075914.1:0-14508 GCA_029593785.1 Cabassous unicinctus
TCTTGAGATATTTATTGATTTCTCTTGTGATTTCTTCTTTGGCCCTCTGATTGTTAAAGAGTGTGTTGTTTAACCTCCATATATTTGTGAGTTTTTCCTTTCTTCACCTGCTGTTGATTTCCAATTTCATTCCATTATGACCAGAGATAATGCTTTGTATTATTTAAGTATTTTTAAATTTATTGAGACTTTTTTTTTTTGTGGCCCAACATATGGTCTATCCTGGGTAAAGAACCATGAGTACTTGAGAAGAATAAATAGCTTTCTATTTGGGGGTGCAATGTTCTATATATGTCTCTGAGGCCTAGTTCATTTATCATATTACTCAAGTTCTCTGTTTCCTTATTGTTCCTTTGCCAGTTGTTCTATCCAAAGATGAGAATGCTGTACTGAAGTCTCAATTATTTTTGTAGAGACATCTATTTCTCTCTTCAGTTTTTCAAGTGTGTGCCTCCTGTATTTTGGGGCACCCATGTTTGGTGCATAAATATTTATTATTTTTAATTTTTCTTGGTGAACTGCTCCTTGTATTAATATATAATGTCCTTCTTCATATCTTAATAGCAGTTTTCTATTTAAAATCTATTTTTTTCAAATAATAGTATCGCTACCCCAGCTTTTTTTATTACTCTTGATGTGGAATATCTTTTTCCATCATTTTACTTTCAGTCTATTTGTGTCTTTGCATGTAAGTTGAGTCTCTTATAGACAGCATATAGGTGGCTGATTTTTTAAAATCCATTCTGCCAGAATGGGTCTTTTGATTAGGGAGTTCAATCCACTGACATTTAATATTATTACTGTAAAGACATTACTTATATCACCCATGATATCTTTTGACTATCCATTGACTTATTTTACTATTATCTGTCTTTTAACATTTTTTGTTACCCTTACTAATAACCTTCATTTCTACCGTCTTTTCCAGGCCTCTCCCTCCCATCTTTTCTTTCAGTTTGCAACACTCCTTTTAGTATCTCTTGTAAATCACTCTCTTGGTGACATACTCTTAGTTTTTTGTTTATCTTTGAAGACTTTAAAATCATCCTCTTCAGAGAGAATGTGCACCTTCCCTCCTTCCAGGAGGTGTTAGAGCCTAGTGTGCAGAGGACCTTTGAATGTGAACAGGGTGAATCTGTCCGATTTGTCCGTGAAAGAGTGCATGCTTCTTCTCTGTCCAGTGTGTATCAGCCCTTCAAGGTGAACTGGGTGAATCTGCTAGCACTGCCCAAGAGAGTGTGCACTTCCTCTCTGTCCAGGGGCATGTGGGGCCAAGTGTACAGCAGACCTTTTAAGATGGATGGAGTAAATCTGCCTTCCCTGCCTGGGAGAGAGTATGCACTTCCTTTCTGTCCTGGGGCACAGAATGTGCAGCAGCCCTTCAAGGTGGGCTGGGTAAATGTGCCTACACTGCCCATGAGAGAGTGTGTTCTTCCTCTCCTTCCAGGGGGCTTTTGGGCCCAGATGAATCTGCCTGCTCTGCCCAAGAAAGTGTCCAAACTGCATCCAATTTCCACTCTTGTTGGGTGTGGGGACTACAAAGGGGCTTTCCAAACTGGGCATATGGATCTGATATGTATCACCCTTAGGGACAAGAGTGATCTTCAGTCACCCCTGCTTCCATTCCTGCCAGGGGTGTAGACAGCATGAATGTTGCTGGCTTCTTGGTGGCTTGGGCAGGTTCAAACCTCAGCTGTGCTCAAGATTGGAATCCAGGTAGCCAAATCTTCCAATCAAGAGGACCACTTCCTCTCCCCTGCTCTTGGGAAAAAAAGCTTCTGCTTCCAGCCAGGGAGCGGGTCCAGAAGTGGCCTCCCTAGCCAATGGGTATTTGGCAACTCTGCAACGTGAAAGAATCTACTCACAAATCTTCACCACAGACGGTCAGTCTCCTCTTCCTGTTCTTCCCTGGATGGTGTACTGTGTTATTCTGGTCTCCAGACTCCCCAAAACAGTTGATCCATACAGATCATGGCTGATTATTATTGTCCTGTGGATCAAGCTGATTGTTAGAGCTTCCTACTCTGTCGCCATCTTGGATCTTCTCTCAATGTTAAGATTTCTCTAGTAGCATATTTAAAATATGAAAATACTCCACACGATATCATTTTTTGTTTTGATTTTTTTCTAAATGTACCTGTCATTTATTTTTCCAGAGCTATGCCTTACTTAATATCACATTAGAACATTTAAAAATAAGTAATGTTTTTCTTATTAAAGAATAACAAGGACAAAGAACAAGAAGGAGTATATTAATAGTTGAAGAAAACAAAATGTATTCCTAAGTAAATCAAAAGGAATATTGCTGTACATTTCTCTTGTCTCTTGACATCATGTCAAGCATTGATGAAGCTCTTCTCATGTGTGAAGTACTAAACTAGGTACCTTCATAGTTTTCTAATTTAATCCTCACAAAATCCAAGTAGCAATTGTTATTTTGCCTAATTTTGATACATAGACAGGCTTTTATAGAAATACTCTTTTGAAGTCAAAGAGGTGGATGCAGTAGTACAAATCTCTGTGCCAAATGATGTATGCTAAATAATCTGTAAACTTAATAATTATAGACATGTTGGATTTCATTATGACAGTTTTTATTATGTTATAAAAGTAAGTCAGTTCATTGTTACAACTCCTTGGCAACTTGAAAAGGGAAGCAGCTGTATAATTTGCCCCTAGCACTGATTTTCTGGTGATTCATTGGCAAGAGGCTAATGTAAGGTAAATTCAGAGATTAAAAGCCAATGGTCAGTTTATAGTAACACAAGTACAAATTTTGCTGAAGTTACACAAATATGAGTTCTTCAGAGTTAAACCCACTTTACAGATTCAGTGTGTTAGAAGTCCATCTGGAATGAGCTGCCAGAACTCTTTCTACTGAAACTCTCCAAGTGCTTGGGGGTCAATTTTTTCTTACCTATATCTTAGAAAATGTCCAATTACCATTTACTTTTAATTTCCCATTTGCCATGTAGGATTTATTCATTCCTATTTTTTCAGTATTTAGAAACAGGAAAATAACACCCCCACTGGAAATAACTGGCTGGTTAACAAATGTTGATGATTAAAGCGTGGATTGGGAAACAGGAACAAATGACTGCAGTTTCTCAATTGGGGTTTTATTATACATGAAAATGTTCCTTCACAGAAATACATGCCAAACTAGAAAGATGAAGTATAATCTGGGCTTGTGATGTAGCATTTAGAGGTTATCTATGGAAAAAGAAACACACCATTTGGAATGTCAAAATATGCAAAGAACATCTAAGTTGATGTGTTTCCCTGACAGTAAAATAAACATGCATTGCCTTTGACTATTCAACTGCAGAGGTAACTAATCCTTCTTTCAGTAGCTCATTATGCATCATCACGAAATAGATAATAGAATTCCCACAAACCTCTTTTGATTTCATGTCAAACAAATTCTCTCAAAGTCATTTAATAAACAAATAGAAAAAGCAAACCTCAAACCTCAAACGATTTGTGTTATCGATTACCATGAACCATCTGTTACTCTTCCCTCAAAACAGAGGAACATTCCTACCCAAATGAGGAAAATTTCCAAAGTAAGGTTTAGATAAATTGCATATTAAGAAATACTAAAGCTTCAGATTTATTTAATATTTAAAATAAAAATTTAAAATTTATTAAATTATTTCAAATATTGAGGATCAATATGCAATGGAAATTGTCTTTGCTTGCAGGGACTTAACTCTTTGGTTCCCTCTAAATACATTTTTTTTTCCAGAAAATGTCCTAATAATACATCCTATATTCCAGTTATATAAGGCCTCTTGTGATTCCTCAGTTATACTTTGTCATTCTTACTCTGCCTATCTGAAATATTCTTTCACATGCAGCTAAATTTTTCAGAACAAACTCTGCCTTTTCTTTAAGAAAAGTAGTCTTTTCCTGGACCCTTCTAACCCCAAGCAAATAGGCAATGTTGTTTCTCTACTCTTTTAGGAAATTATTAACAATTATTTACTGTTCTTTTTCATTTACTTCTTTGACTGTCCACTCTCTATGCTATCAGCTCTTCACATTCAAGGATCATCTAAAAGTCATCTTAATTTCTCACTTGCTTAAAAGAGCTCCTAATCCAAGGTAAGCACTTAATAAATGTTGTGAACGAAAGCCTAAGCCACCAAATAAGAGTATAGGTGTTTGTCAGAGAGAATTGCATTTAAATGTCTGCCTACACCATATAGTGATTTTGTTTTCCTGAGCAAATTACTAAAAGTTTCAGGGTCTTAATTTGTCTGTTTGAACAATGGGGAAAATTATATTATGTGCATATTGTGTTGTTTGAGTTAAATGAAATAGGAAAAGGGAGAGGGAGAGTGGGAGAGAGAGGAAAAGGGAGGGAGAGTGAGAAAGAGAGAATGAGTACAGGGGCAAACAGCGTAATACTGGCATATATATTAATTTTATTCATTTCTGTTATTATAATTCCTCTGAAAATAAAGTTTTCTTGACTCATTATCCTTTCACTACTCTATCACTTTAATGAAAAACAGAAACTTTAATGGGTACATTAATTTTGACTACCTGATTGAGTCTCTCTTCATTATAGTTGCTCATATGTATGATATCTTAGAGTTTATATTTCAAAAAGTGTCTTAGTTTGCCAAAAGCTGTCAATGCAAAGTATCGGAAATGGGTTGGCTTTTCTAATGAGAAATTTATTAAGGGTAAAAGCATACAGTTCCAATACTGCAAAAATGTCCAAATCAAGGCACCATCAGAGAAGCTTTCACACCAAAGTTAGCTACTGGCGATCCTGGCATCCTGCCACATGCAAGGCAAGATGGCAGCTTATCTACCTGAGTTCTCTGCCTTCCGCTCAAGGCACACAGTCTCCAAGAGTTCAGCTGTTGGTGATCGGGCATATGAGCTGCTCCATGGGCTGAGTTTCTTGGGGGCTTTGTGCCTCAGCTTTGGTTGCTAGTTATCCTTGAGTCCTCTCTGACTCATGGCTGAGTCAAAATGGCAGAGTTCCCTTTTCTGTGTTTCTTTATCTCTGTATCTCTGTTTATATAAGGCTCCAGTAAGAGGGTGGAAACCCAACCAGACTCACCCCTCACTGACATAATCTAATCAAAAGCAATCTAATCAAGTAATGTAATCGTGGTCCCTTAACCGAATCTAATACATTCAAATGGTCTCACAAATACAGGAAGGCATTAGTTCAAAAACATAATCTTTTTTGGGGATTCACCAAATTAAAACTGTCACAAAGAGCAAATATAAAATCAGGTAAAGCTGTGATTTTCATTAACTTCATCCAAAACATTTGAATATCGAAGTTATTTTCTATGATAATTTTTGCAAATAAATTAATTTATATAAGTTGTAAAACCTCCCAAATATTTTCCATATATGTGACTAATGTTATAAAGTGTGACCTCACAGACTGAAATAGTTCTCCAGCTATACATGTCACATTAGTTATCATTATTCTGATTAATAAACTGTGCAATTATCTGTTCACTATCTAGTTTTTCACCAAACTGTAAGTCTATAAAGATATGGGCCATATCTGTCTTATTAATTACTGCATCTATAGTACCTAGCAAAGATCATATGATACAGTAATTATTCAAAAAATATTTTGAGAAAGAGAAAAAATGAAGAAATAAAACACAAAATACTTATAAATAACATTTAACAAATTAAAATATTTTCAGAGTATTTTTTTTTTCATTTGTCATGACACTTCTCAATATGAAAAGGAAAATTCTGCTTTATCTTGTTTTCAGACCATGGAGACTTACTATGAAAAGAAAAACAAAGCAAAGTCTCTATAGTAGTAAGAAGAAATAATAATGTTTAAAATCTCATGAAGAATGGGGTAAAGAGAAGAAAAACTAGGAAGCAATTGGTCAGCTAAAAAGCCATTCTTATATAGTATTTTAGTCTCCTGACTGCTAAATCAAATATGATGCAGTGGGTTGGCATAAACAACAGGGATTTATTGGCTCATGGTGTTGAGGCTAAGATCCAAAATCAAGGTATCATCAAGGTGATGCTTTCTCCCAGAAGATTGTGGTGTTCTGGGGCTGGGTATAAGGGCTCCTTGGTTCTTGGCTTTTCTGTCACATGGCAATGCACATGGGGGACTCTCCTGGCTTCTCCTTTCCCTTCTGGGTTCTGTTGACTTCCAGGTTCTGGCTGCTGCCTGTGGATTTCTCTCTCTCTATCTGAATTTTATTCTGCTTTTGAAAAACTTCAGTAATAAGAATAAGATCCATTCTGATTCAGTTGGGCCAACTTTCATCAGAAAGTTCTATTTATAAGGGCTTATGACCACAGGAAGGGATTAAGTTTAAGAATATGTTTTTTTTCTGGGGTACACAGCTCCAAGCCACCACACAGTGTGCAAGTAGAGTTAGCGATGATAGAAGCAGATGGATAATGGGCTAATTATGGGAAGAGTCTATGTTGTGAGGGCATCTGAACCTACTATCAGAGTGATTAGAATATTGTCAGGAAATAGGGATGGTAATAATAGAGCAATAGATTCCTGTTCACTATGGAAGAACTTGATAACAATCAGAGCTATCCAAAGATGAAATGAGCTTTCTCATGAGGAATTGAGCTGTGTGTCACCAAAAGTACTCACACAGATAGGGAATCTATTTTGCAAGAAAATTTTGGAGAGGATTCAAGCTTCAGGTTCCATTTAGTCAGGAAAATCTTTAATATAAAGTCTTTTTTTCATTCTTCAGATATCAGAAGTCTCTTTCTTGACTAGCTTCGAAATATGTAACAGGTTAATGAAATAAATCTTGATGATGGCTCTTTCTGACTATCCATTTACCTTTATTAAAGACAATAGAACCAACAGCAGATTCCAGAGATTGAAAGGGCAAAGAGATATTAATACATTTCCTAATTATGTGTCACTCAGTGAAAAGGGCTTCAGAATAAGTTGAACTCAACAATAATTTTTTAGTGGTTAATTATAGGTGATTTTTCAGAAAGAACCATATTTTGCTGTGTTTATCTTCATAGTTGCTTTTATGATTTTACATTTCAATAATACTAAAAATAAGTTCTGAATATTATTTTTAAGATGTTTCATCATCACACTTGTATCTCTATATGGAGAGTTCAGTTACTGACCTCCTACCCATAGCATTGCCACAAACTGGGGCAACTATAAAATTTGTAGGACCTAGGAATTTAGAAAAAATAAATTTCCACTAAATTTTAAAGTCTAGTAAATGTACTTTACTTAGAAAAGTCTCCACAGAATTATAAAAATTATGTGAGATAATAGAATCTAATATAACACAATTTCATTGGTATGATATCTGAAATTCAATGTAACACTAAATTTATAGATAGATTAAGTTCAGAATCATTGAAATAGAAAGAGACATTTTGGAATGTTTGATTTGTTGGTTTGTCATTAATATCATGTTTAAATAATTTTATAATTTTTATTTAGCTGCTAATACATTTCAGAGGCTCTAGTTGCTCTTGTTTTCCTCTGAAGAACATTGTTATTTGTTTCATCAGGCAGTTCAATTACTGGCTAGACATCTTGAATTTGTGTTTATTTGCTTTTAGCCTTTGTTAGGGTATATCTTTAGAAAGCCTAAGGTATTTACCAGCCACTCTAAATTGGCAGGACTCAGAGTCCAAACTGTTTCCTCTGTGAATCTGCCCAGGCTTTTTAAAAGGCTTTGCTAGAGTGAACCTAGAGTAGGTCATATTCTAGGGCATGGACATTACTCCAAAGGTCTGGTCTTTCTGGTGTGTCAGCTGGATTCCATAGTATTAATGAGGTGTCTCCACTCTGACTAAGCCATAACCCATATTTCCCAGAACCGCTTGACTTTAGTATCTCCATTCCACTTGCAATTCTGTTACCAACTTCCCTCTGACAGGCCTCATATTGTCTCATCTTCCTTCTTTCAGTGTCATGCTCCAGAAATTCCATCAGCAGCTGCTATATTTGATGTCTGCTCCTTCACTTAGTGGGACCTCTGTGGGGTGGTTTTCTATGTTGTTGCCAGGAAATTGTCCACAGACAGAGATCTGGAGCAAACAAGGAGTTCATCTTGAGAGTTTCCCTTTTGTCTAATGCCTCATACAGTCGTTTCATATATTTTGTTCAACTTAGCAGTTGTTAGTGGCAAGGGGATTACTAAACAATGAATCATACCTCACTGCAGGTAACTTTTTAATATTGTTTTTAGGATCATTTTCTAGACTGAGAGAATTTATGAAGGCCAAGTCTGTTCAAAACACATATATCTACATATACATAGATGAACTTAGTTTACCCCAAAATACAAGTCAGTCTCTACTCAAGGCCAATTTACATTACTCATCAAATTTCTGAAAATCCAACACACCAATTTCTAATTATCAGAAAGGGGTACCATATTAGAATCCCCATACCTTCGAGTCACATTTGATTTATGCCAAATAACAGCAAATCTGTTTTCTTCAATATAAAATAATCACATATTTACATTTTCAACTGGAATTTGTTATTGAAATAATTCAATGATAATTCTATTTGAGCATTAAATTTAATTGAACTGTAATTAGTTCTGTTTAGCACAACCATGTAATTCAACATAATTGCTTTGCCCAAGAGTTTTCCTCTTTTCACTCAAACTGCTTACAAATAGTAAAAAGAAGAATGGAGACTCATAACTGTCAAATTGGAGAAGCAAAAGTTGAAAACAAATGTCCAAAACAGGAGTCAGATTGAGTAGTGATAGCTACTTCCTAACAACATGAGAAGATAATAAAATTCTAATGGGTAACTGTGGTAGATTGAATCATGTCCTGCCCAAAAACATGTTCATCTTCTAGCTCTCAGTCCTGTGGGTGTGAGCTCATTTGTAAATAAGATCTTAAAAGATTTGAATGAAGCCAAACTGAAGTACGATGGACCATAATCCTTTAAGACTGGAGTCCTTATAAGCAAAGGAAATTTAGACATGGAAGTACAAGCCATAGGAAGAGAGAGAAAGAGACAGATCATCATGTGATGGAGGCAGAGATTGATTGCCAGCAAGCCACAGCCAGAATGCCATGGACTTGGAGAAGGACTGCCATGCTGATACCTTGATTTTGGACTTCTAGCCTCCAAATTATAAGCCAATAAATTCCTGTTTTTTGAGTTTGTGGAGTTTTGTTAAAGCAGACCTGGCAACCCCTGACAGTACCTTTCTACCACTTAGACCAGTAGCTCATTTTATATGTCCATCATTGCTTGAATAACCACGAGTCAAATTGGGTCAGGAAATAGAAAACTCCAAAGGGCATCTGATTACAAATAGTGGAACCAGAAAGGACCAAGCAGATAATTATGGCATCACATCTTACAGGAATAAACATAAAATGACCTTACCATGGAAAATCCTGGGCAACCCCACCCAGCTACTTCTGGTCTTCCAAGGGAACCTCCTCTAAATGTGAAAGGGACATTGTGTGAGCCTTAAAATGGACAAGGCCATAAGTTCCATTCATGTACTTGTTCAGAAAATATTTTCAACGACCTGCTTTTTTATTGATGGAGAATATCTTGGGTAAGTAGGCCCAATGAAACAGGCTCTGTCTACAGCATAGCTGAGAGGAAAGCACAAACACTGAAATCAAAATATTCATTTTAACATCTTGGTTCCTCAGTTTCTTTATCTGTAAGATGGTACTAATGTTAACAGCTACCATGCAGAACTACTGTGAGGACTGAATGAGTTAATGTACTTAAAGTGCCCTAGAATAGTACCTGGCACAAAGTAGACTTTGATAAATCTTAACTTCTATTACAACAAATATTTTCTCTAACCTGGGCAACTAAAGAGATGCAAATATCGAACAATACTATTCCACAAGTTTTTCCTCTCCCATTCTTTCTCTATTCCATTTTTAAAACTTTTCTTGAAATCTAATTATGTCTGTGTCATTAAACAAAAGTTGCTGAATGTTGCCAATTTTCAAAGCAAAGAACTGAGTATTCTTTGCTCTTTCAATTAAAGAGAACAAAATTTAACTCATATTTTAAAATAAACCCTAGTTATATTTGACACTACACCAAAGTGGAAGAGCATTTCCATATACTACCTCCCTCTTCCCATATACAGACTTTCCCCTTGATATCTTGCATTAGTGTGGTACTTGTTTTATAGTTGATGAACCAATATTGTTACATTATTATTACCTAAATTGCATAGTCTCCATTTGAGTTCACTTTTGTGATATAAAGTTCTTTTAGTTTTGACCAATGCATAATGTCACATATCCACCATTACAGTATCAAACTGAAGAGTTTTAATTCCCTAAAACTCCCATGTGTCCTACCTATTCATTCCTACTAACCTCCCCTGGAACCCCGGCTACCACTGATCTTTTTACTGTCTCTATAATTTTGTCTTTTCTATAATGTTATATAAGTGGAATCATACAATATACAGCCCTTTCAGACTAGCTTTCTTCACTTAGTTACATACATTTAAGGTTACTTCATGTCTTTTTGTGGCTTGATAATTCATTTCTTTTTATCACTGAATAATATTCCATTGTGTAGATATACTGTATTATGTTTATGAACTCATATAATGAAAGATATCTTGGTTAAAATTTTTGACAATTATTAATAATGTTGTAATACACATTAGTGTGCATATGGATATAAGTTTTCAACTAACTTGGGTAAATATTTAGTAGTGTGATTGATGGATCATATAGTAATACAACTTTTAGCTTTGTAAGAATCTTCCAAACTGTCTTCTACAGTGTCTATACCATTTTGCATTCCCACTAACACTGAATGAGAGTATCTAGCATTTGGTGGTGTCAGTGTTTTGGATTTTAAGCATTCTGATAGGGGTGCAGTAGCGTCTTGTTTTGATTTGTAATTCCCTAATGACAAATGCTGTTGGGCATCTATTCATAGGCTTATTTGTCATCTGTTTATCTTCTCTGGTGTGGTTGGTGTTCAAATATTTTTCCCACTCTTTCTTTGAGTTGTTTGTTTTATATTGTTGATATTAAGTGTCCTTTTTATATATTTTGGATACAATCCAATAATCAGATATTTGCAAATTTGTAGATTTGCAAATACTTTTTCCTAGTCTGTGGCTTACCTTTTGAGTCTGTTAGCAGTCATTTTGCAGAGCATAAGTATTTAATTTTAATGAATTTTAGTTTAATGATCTTCTCAATACTTATTGTCATGAATCATGCTTTTGGAGTTTTATATAAAAAGTCATTGCCTAACCAAGGTCACCTAGATTCTCTCCTATGTTATCTTCTAGAAGTTTTATAGTTTTGTGTTTTACATTTAGGTCTATAAACCATTTTGAATTAATTTTTGTGAAAGTGGTAAGGTCAGTGCCTAAATTAATATTTTGTCCCCTTTTAAAATACTATTATTCTCAATTGAATTGTCTTTACTTCTTCAGCAAAGAACAGTTGAATATATATGTATGGATCAATTTTTGGGCTTTCTATTCTATTGCATTGATCCAGTTGCCTATTTTTCATCAATACCACACTGTCTTGATTACTGTATCTTTATAGTAATTCTTCATGTCAGGTATTATCAGTCCTCTGGCTTTGTTCTTCAAAATTTCGTTGGCTATTCTGGATCTGTTGCCTTTCCATATAAACTTTAATATGAGTTTGTTACATCCACAAAATAACTTGCTTGGCTTTTGATTAGGATTGTGTGAATTTATAGATCAATTTGGGAAAAATTAAGATCTAAATAATCTTGAGACTTACTGCACATAAACATGGAATATCTTTCCATGTGGTTAGATTTTTATTTATTTCATCAGGTTTTCTAGTTTCCATATATGAAACTTACATTTATATTGTTTGATTTATACCTAAGTGTTTCGTTTGGTTTGGTTCTAACGAAAATGGTGCTATGCTTTTAAATTCAAGCCCCAATAGTTCAATGCTGATATATAGGGAAGCAATTTATTTGGTATATTAACCATGTATCCTGAAAAGTCTGATGCTGACTTATTAATTACAAGAACTTTTGTTTATTATGTGGGATTTTCTATATAAACAATCATGTTATCTGAAAATAAAGTTTTACTTCTTCCTTCCTAATACATTTACATTTTATTTCCTTTTATTACCTTTTTCATTGACTAAGTCTTCCAGTATGAGGTTGAATAGAGTGGATTTTAGGGGAAATTATCCACCATCTCACCATTAATTTTGGTCCTATTTGTTAGTTTCTTAAAGATATTCTTTAACAAATTGAGAAAGTTCCCTATTCATAGTAAGCTGAGAGTTTTTATCATGAATTGGTATTGTTTTTTGTCAAATGCTTTTTCTGCATCAATTGATAAGAATATACAAATTTTCTTCTTTAGCTTGCTGATGTGGTGGTTTACATTACTTGATTTTCAAATGATGAAATACCCTAGCATGCCTGGAACAAATCCCATTTATTCATGATTTATAATTCTTTTTATACACCATTCCTAATATTTGGCCAAGGGTGTTTGTGTTTATATGTACGAATGATATTGGTCAGTAGTTTCTGAGCTTTCTGGTTTGGGAGGTTTTAATTTTTGACTCATTTTTTAAGAAGATATAGGCCTATTCAGATTATCATATTTTCATAGTGTAAGTTTTTGTACATTGTGTATTTCAAGGAATTAGTACATTTCATTTAAATTATCAAATTTGTGGACATAAAGCTGTTCATAATATTCCTATATTATCCTTCAATGTCATTGAAGTCAGTAGTGATAGTCCCTCTTTCATTTTTAATAATAATTTGTTTCTTCTCTTTTTTCTTTGCTATTAATTTGACTTACCTATATAAAGAATCAACTTTTGGATTCATTGAGTTTCCTTATTTTTTTTACATTTTTCAATTTCATTGGTTTTTGCTGTAATTTTTATTTCTTTCCTTCAGCTTATTTTGATTTTAATTTGCTCTTATTTTCCAAGATTCTTAAGGTAGAATCTCAAATTAATGATTTTAGATCTTTCTTCCTTTCTAATATGTGAAGTCAATGCTATAAACTTTTTTCTAAATACTGCATGTGATGCATTCCACAAATTTTGATGATTTCTATTTTCATTTTAATTTCCTTCAAAATATTTTCTTACTTTATCTTGAGACTTCTTCTTTGACCCATGTCTTATTTAGAAGTGTTTTGGTTAATCTTCAAATATTTGGGGGATTTTCCAGATATCTTTCTATTATTGAATTTTAGTTTAATTCCATTGTGGTCTGAGAGCCTACTTTTTATGATTTTTAAAAATGTGTTTATTATTTTTTATTTGTTAAGAATTGCTTCATGGCCAAAGATGTGGTCTATCTCAGTGAATGTATCATATGAGTTTGAGAAGAATATATACACTGTTATGGTTGGATGGAGTATTCTATAAATACCATTTAGATACAGTTTATTGGTGATGCTGTTCATTTTAACTATGTTCTTACTAATCTTCTGACTGCTAAATCTGTCAATTAATTGTAGAGGAGTATTTATGTCTCCAACTGTAATAGTGGATATATCTATTTCACCTTGTAGTTATATCAGGAATGGCAACATATTTAAATTTTGTTTTTTAGGCATATACACATTAAGGATGGTTATCTCTTCTTGGAGAATTGATATCTCTATTACTATTTAACCCCCCTCTTTATCTCTGAAAATCTTCCTTGCTCTAAAGTCTGCTCTTCATGAAATTAAATATATATACTCCACCTTTTTAAAAAATTAATTTTATCATGTTATTTCTTTCTTCATCTCTTTTTTTTAACCCATCTGTATCTTTATATTTTAAATGGATTTTGTGTAGGCAACATGTACTTGGGTCTTATAATTTTTTTTTTAATCTACTCTGACAGTCACTACCTTTAGTTGGTAGATTTAAAACATTCATATATTAAATGGCTATTAAGGTAGTTGGAATAAAATCTGCCATATTTGTTACTGTTTTCTGTGTATTGCTATTATTCTTTGTTTCTTTGTTTCTTTCACGCTTTTACTCTTTCTGCCTTCTCTGGTTTTAACTGAACATTTTTGTATGGTTACATTTTGTCTCTTCTCTTAGCAAATTGATTGTACTTATTTTTTCAATTATTTTAGTGCTGTGGCAGTTTGATTGTTTATGAATTCCAAAAATAGATATTGGATTATGTTTGTAAATTGGTCTATCCCTCTGGGCATATTAGATTATATTGGATTCAGAGGTTTCACTTTTACTTGATTAAATAATGATTAAGGCTTTGATTGGGCCATGTCAGTAGGATGTTGCATCCCCGCCCCACTGGTGCGTGGGGACTCATGGAGAAAAGACATTGCAGAGAACAGAGTTTGGAGTTTTAATTCTGGAGCCTGGGACGTAAGCACACAGAGTAGCAGAGAGAAGGCTAGATTAGACATGACAGAGGCCCCGGGAAGAGAGATGAGCCATTTGCCTGAACGTCTACAGCTGGCCTTGTGGAGAAAGCAGAGCAGCTGAGCCCAGAGAGAAACAAGCCCTGGGAAGAGAGGA
>JAQZBX010075915.1:0-14514 GCA_029593785.1 Cabassous unicinctus
CTGTTTAAATCTGTTGACCCACTCTACTGAATTTTTTTTTTTTCTTTTTCTTTTATCTCTGTTACTGTTTCTTTTCTTTCCAGCACCAAAATTTCTGTTTGGTTCCTTTGTAAAATTTCTCTTTATTGAATTTCTCCTTTTGTTCATATATTATTTTCCTATTTTCCTTTAGTTCTTTGTCCATATTTTCCTTTAGTTCTTTGAATGTATTTAGGGGAGGTGACTTAATGGTTTTTTGTTTTTGTTTGTTTGGTTTTTTTTTAGACAGTACCAGTGTTTGAACCCAGCACCTCCTACGTGGAAAGTAGGTGCTCAACCACTTGAGCTACAACTACCCCCCAGACTTAATGGTTTTGATTAGGAATTCCAATGCAGGCATAGTTTCTGTTGCTTGATTTTGTTTCTTCTTGATTTCTGTGATTTTTTGTTTGTTTGTTTGTTTTGTTTATTTGTTTGAAGTCTGTACATTAAATATTTTGATGTTTGTCTTGGTTTCCTAGCAGCTAAAACAAATACCATACTATGAGTAGCTTAACAACAGGAATTTTTTGTTCTTTTAACATTTTTTGTAGGGCAGGTCTAGTGGTGATGAACTCCCTCTGCTTTGGTTTATCTGGGAATGTCCTAATCTCTTTCTCATTTTTGAAAGACAGTTTTGCTAGATATGTAATTGTTGGTGGCAGTTTTTGCTTTTAGCACTTTAAATATGTCATCCCACTGCCTCATTGTCTCCATGGTTTCTGATGAGAAGTCAGCACATAATCTTATTGAGTTTCCCTTGAACGTAATCTGTTGCTTCTCTCTTGTAACTTTCAGGATTCTCTTTATCATTGGCATTTGATTGGTTGCTTATAACATGCTATGGTGTGGGTCTATTTAGGTTTAACCTTTTTGGAGTTCATTAAGTATCTTGAATTTATATATTCAGGTCATTCATAAAAATTGGGACATTTTCATCCATTATTTCTTTGATTATTCTGTGTTCCTTTCTTTCTTTTCTTTCTTTTCTCCCACAATGCATATGATGTACACTTGATGGTGTCCCACAAGTTCCTCAGACTCTGTTTACTTTTCTTCAGTCTTTTTTCTTTCTGCTCCTCAGATTAACAGATTTGAGTTGTCTTCAAGTTTACTGATTATTCTCCCAGCTCAAATCTGTTGTTGAACCCTTCTGGGAATTATTTCTCTGTGGTCTTTAGCTCTGTATAGTTCCCTTTCATAATTTCCTCTCTATTGATAGTCTCTTTGTGTTCATCTTTTGCTTTTCTAATGTCCTTTAGTTCTTTGTTCATGTTTTCCTTTAGCTCTTTGAGCATTTTCAGGACTATTTTTTAAATAAAGTCTTTTTCTGGTATGTTCCAGTTCTGGTCCTCCTTGTTGATGGTCTCTAATGTTTTCATCTTTTTCTTTGCCTGGGCCATTGCTTCCTGTTTCTTTGTATATTTTGTAATCTTTTGTTGAAGCCTGGGTATCTTGATATTTTACTGTGTTTATCTCTGGAATTTAGGCTCTGAGGCATCTGTTCCTTAAGGCTTGTATTCAGCTAGTATTATAATAGAGATTTCTTTGAATGCCAAAAGAAAAGAAAAGAAAACACCTCTCCTAGTCTCTTTGCAGATTGGTCTGTGGGAATGCTCTCTTTCAGAGCTTAACTATGCAATAACTTTAGAGCAGGGGTTCGCAACCTTTTTTTGTTCCATGGACCTCTTACTAAGTCCACACTATACTGTGTATTTAATAAATATATCACACACCAGTATGTCCCCACAAGAATAATCTTCTTTTGAATTTAAATTCCAGCTCATGGACCTCTAGTTAAGAATCCCTGCTTTAGAGAATAGCCAGAGCAGAAAGCACATAGGGTCCTCCCTGGTCCTTTCTGCATGTGCATTTTGTTCTGGGCTGTATTCATGGTCCTTGTAATTTCCCTCTCTATATAGATATGAATGTCCCCTCTTCCTTAGGATACAGTGCTTCCTTATCGTCCTGGGCACTGCACTGTTTGTTACATAGCTGGCACTCCTTTGCCCCAGGCAGCTGCCATTTGACTGTTCTACAATATTCTGTAGGAGAGCTCTATGAGCTGCCTCTGCATGCATGGCACATTCTGGGACAAGTATTGTGTTCAGTCCTTCAGTCTGCCACCAGACAGATTGACAGAGATATACAAGCTGCCTGTATATGCATGAGGGTTACTCTGCTCACTCCCTAATCAGGACCAGGGACCCACACTGGGAGCATGGGCCACACTCCCAGCCAAACTGATGAGGAAATGGGGGAGCCTCTGCCAGTTAAGCTTCTGTGGTGGGATGGAGCCCTTGAGAGTCTCACTTCACCATCTTGATTGGGGTGGGCTTGCTTTGCAACTTTGATATAATAGAATTGGATTATCTTTTTTCTTCTAAAAGTTGTAAAGGTTTTGTGCTGAAAATAAAAGGTGGCATGAAATATATGTTTAGACAGCTCTTTATACTTTCCCAAGCATTTACAAATGCACTTTCTCATTTGATCCTCATGCCTAATGCCTTTTGAGAAGGCAGGGTTTGTTTTTATAGAGTCCTGTTTTACAGAACCCTATACAGGAAACAAAAGCTTACAGATTTGTCTAAAGTTACACTGCCATCAAATCTGAGAATCTTCTGCCTCTTAAGTTCATTGTTGTTTACTGTGGCAGTTTGATATTATTTATGAATTCCAAAAAAGATATTTGATTATGTTTGTAATCTGATCTGTTCCTCTGGGCATGATACCCTTTGATTGTATTAGATTCAGCTGAGATGTCTTTGTTTCAATTCTATTAAGATTAGGGCTTTAATTTGACCACATCATTAGGGCATGCAGGGTTGAGTCCCCACCCCCTTGGTGGGCTGATAAAATAGACTCTCACACAGAAGTAGACACACAGAGAATCAGATACATGAGAAAAGAGAGAAGGATCCTTTAGACATGGCAGAGGCCCTGGGAAGAGAGATGAGCCTGATAGTCTACTGCCGACCTTGTGAAGAGGACAGAGCAGCTGAGCCTGGAAAGAAATGAGCCCTGGGAAGAGACGAGCCTTATGCCAGCCTACAGCTGAGCTCTGAAGAAGCTGGGACCACAAAGCCTTAAGAGGAAGAAGGAAGGCTGAACCCTCGCAGACATCACCATCCATCTTACTTTAACATGTTGCCAATGACTTTGGATGAGAAAGTACCTCTTATGATACCTTGAGTTGAACTCTTTAGGGCCTTGTGACTGTATGCTTCTACCCAAATAAATACCCTTTGTAAAAGCCAACCGAGTTCTGGTACTTTACATCAGCACCCCTTTGGCTGACTAATACATTTACATACTTTTCTTGAATGAGTTTAAGGGAAATTTATCCATGCCCACATATGCCAGCCATACATGTACTTGTGCCTGTGTATGTATGTATACATTAATACATGTACATATATGCATTAGTATTAGTATTAAGAACTATCTTGAAGTATGTAATCTCCTCTACTTAGAATTTTACCTACTTGTGAAGAATGGTAGAAAGCATTCTCTCCTTACTTGAACAGGTTCCATCACTACTGAAGACTGAATTTTTTTAGTTGTCTCTTAATAAATTGTATCAAAATAAATTTCTGGGTCTGAAGAATACGATCTTATTCTAATTATCCCACACAGATCCTTTCCCTGAAAACTATAAGATCAATAATAAGCACAAATAAACCCATGCCTTAGGGTTTCCAGCATTAGGAAACAGTATAGTACGGCTTCAAAATTACCTGTAAAGTAGAGAAATAAACCAAATTCTAATAGCGCTTTCACTGCCTGCTTCCACAACTTATTGAAGCAGAGAGGGGAGGACTGAAGCATGACCAAAAGCAGGCAGAAACTAGAAAGTATAGACCTATGAAGGACAGGTGCTACACTTGCTGAGAACCAAATTTATACAGCTTTTCCCCTGAGGAAAAGTTCATGCAGCACAGGGTAGCTAGAACTTAAGTAGGAAGCCAGAGTCTCATTGGCTTAAGGTATCAGGATGAAGTTTAGGACTGTCAGAGTGGATGGAAATTTTTTGCGTAAATCCTGGAAAGGAGGGAGTTATAGTAGAATAGCTCTAAAATCTGTGAATAAACTCCCACCAAATATCTAGATGTCCCTGGAGCTGTGCATGGGAGAGTTAAGGAGCTTAATGGAAAACAACATCTAGAAGGCTGTAAAAGCTAGACAGTGATTTTTTTAAAATAAAATTTTATTGAATTATACATGAAAATACATAAACAATAAGTGTATGTTAAAATTTGTGAATTTTAACAAATGCATATCATACAAGGCTCCCATACATCTCCCCACCAACACCACTTTGCACTATCATGAAACATTTGTTACAAACTATGAAAGAGCATCATCAAAATATTACTACTAACTATAGCCCATATCTTACACTGGTGTATTTTTCCCCCAACCCACCCAATTATTAACACCTTATATTAGTTTTATATATTTGTTATTCAGGAGAAAATGTCTCGTATTTGTCCTGTTAACCACAGTCCATCATCCACCACTGAATTCTCTGTGTTGTATAATCCCATGCCTTATACAGTCCATTCAAAGTATACAGTCAGTGGCTCTCATTTTCATCACAGAGTTGTGCTGACATCACATCGGTCAATTCTAGAATGTCTTCATTACTCCAAAAGGAAAAATCCCATACCCCCTTATACTCCCCTGTTGTCCCTAATTATTGAAAGAACACCTTGCCAGTGCTGCAAAATGTTACAATATTGCTGGTAACTATCATCTATAAGTTAAATTAATTTAATTTTCCCATGTATCACTAAACCCTAAATACTTCGTAAAAGAAAAGCATTCTTAAATTTATGCTATTAACCACAATCTTCATCCACCACCAAAATCACTATTTTATACATTCCCGAGATTATTCTCTAGTTTCCTTTCAATTGACATTTATGGACAGTGATTTTTGCCAATACCCTCTGAAGAGGAGACACAATATGTTATTTGATTCCTACCAAATTAGAGGAGGTTGGAAAATATTTGTGGTTTTCACAGATCCATTCTCAAAAAAAAAAAGCATAAAACCAGGCCTCCACAAGTTGAAGTGATTTAACTTCTAGCTATCTTACTGTATTATCCACAATGTTTGGTTTACAATAAACATTTACTAAACATGTGAAGAAACAGGAAAATGTGAATCAACGTGAAGACAAAAAAAAGAAACCCAGCAAATTAATAGACCCTGCAATGGCCCAGATATTGGAATTAGCAGACAAGTAGTTATTTTTCAAGGACTTAAAGCGAAGCATGATCATAAGGACTGAACAGATGGGTTATCTCAGTGGAGAAATGGAAACTGTAAAAAAGAACAGTTATACATTCTAGAACTGAAAAGTACACTATCTGAATGAAAAATTCACAGGATGGGTTTAACAGTTAGATTTGGCAGAGATGAGAGTTGGTGAACTTATATTAATAGAAATTTGTCAATCTAAAAAATGGAGAGAAGAGATCAAAGGGGAAAAAAAGAACAGAGCTTCAGTGACCTATGGAACAATATTAAAGTGTCTAACATACGTATATTTGGAATCTCAGGACAGGAGAGTGAGAGTAGGGAAGAAAAAGTATTTCAGGAAGGGGAAGCAGATGTGGCTCAAGAGATTGGGCTCCTGTGTACCACATGGGAGGTCCAGGGTTTGATTGCTGGGGCCTCCTGGTGGAAGGTGAGCTGGCCTGTGTGGAGAGCTGGCGCAGCAAGATGACGCGACGAGGAGTGACACAGAGGAAAGACAGTGGGAGATGTGGCAGACCAGGGAGCTGAGGTGGCACAAGAGATTCAGTGCCTCTCTCCACTCTGGAAGGTCCCAGAATCGGTTCCCGGTGCTGCCTAAAAAGAAGACAAGGAGACACAGAGGAACACACAGAGAGCAGACAGAGAGCAGACAGCGAACGCAGTGTGGTGAGTGGGGAGGGGAGAAATAAATAAACCTTAAAAAAAACCGTTTGAGGAAGTAATTGCCAAAACATACTCAAATTTGGTTTTAAAAAAATCAACTTCAAATCTAAGAACCTTAATGAACCCCAAGCAGGATAAATAAAAGAAGCATCACATCTATTCACAAATAAATAAAACTGCTGAAAACCACTGTGATGGTTAGCCTAAAGTGTCAACTCAGCCAGCTAATTGTGCCCAGGTGTTTGGTCAAGCAAGAACTGGGCTAATTGTAATACAAGGACATTTATGGACTCTAGTCACCAGTGAGATTACCACACAGCTGATTACATCTACATTAGTCAGGAAGATTGCCGTCAGCGATGAGTGATGCTTTATCTGATCAGTTGAATGCCTTAAAAGGGGAAGTGATTTCAACATTCAGAGAGAATTTCCCAGCTCATTTTTGGACAGCCACCGTCTCCCGGAAACTCATCAAGGACCTTCATTGGACTTTCATCGAAGGCCCTGGTTTGCAGCCTGCCTGCAGAACCAGGACTTGTGCATCCTCACGGTCACGTGAGAAACTTTTATAAAATCTCATTATTGACAGATATCTCCTGTTGATTCTGTTTTCCCAGAGAACCCTGACTAATACAGCTGGCACTGGGAGTGGTTCTTGAGGAACAGAGTCTTAAAAATGGGATGTCTGAGGTGGTTCTAGGAGTTTTGCAATTGGCTCTCTACTCCAGTTGGACTCTAGTGTACTAATGACTCCCTTTCCAATAATGAAGAGGCTGCTAACAGTCCATGGCGTGAGCTGGCAATAGAGATACGCAAAATATCACCCACCAAAGTTAAAAAGACATGTACATAGGGAAATTAAAATATCAGTAAGGGATGACTTCTCATTAGAATAGATAGAGGTTAGAAGACAATGGAATGGCCTATTTGATGTTCTGAGAGGAAAAAGCTGTCTACCAGGAATTCTGTACTCAGCAAAGATATCCATTAGAAATGTAGGTGAAATAAAGACTTATTTTTTTTCTCCCCCAGATAAAACAAGCTAAAAGAATTCATTGCTAAGAGACCTGCACATCAAGAAATGCTAAAAGATGTTCTTCAAACTTGAAGGTAAATGACACCAGATGGCACTTGGATCTGCAAGAAGGAATGAATAGTATCAGAAATGGTACATATGTTCATGAATACATTTCATCCCCTGAAAGGACTTTGTAAGTATATAAAGCAATGGAAGAATTTACAGAAGAGTTGGTAGTTGTGACTAAATTAAAAATTTAAACCTCTGTACTTGAAAACATTACTAAAGAGCAAGTATTTGAAGAAAGTAAATGAGTTTTTTGAGGTTTTTTGTTTTTGCTCTTTTGGGGGGATTGGTAAGGGACTAAACAGTTTATTAAGAAACAAGAAGGGGAGTGGATGTGGCTCAAGTGGTTGAGCTCCTGGCTTCCCACATGGGAGATCCCGGGTTTAATTCCCAGTGCCTCTTAAAAACAAAAAAACCCCAAACAACCAAAAAACTAACTCAAGGGAGCTGATGTGGCTCAGTGGTTGAGTGCCAGCTTCCCACTGCAAGGTCCCAGGTTCAATTCCTGGCCCAGTACCTAAAAAAAAAAAAAAGATAAGTACGCAGTCCAAGACATGGATTGCAGGCATGCTACAGGATGTTGAGTTTTTAAAATTAAAGAGAAGCATTAATGCCCCAGTATAAAAATGGACAAAAAATAGATAAATCATAGAAGAAGAAAAGAGGAGGAAAGTAAATGTGAACAAATGTTCAAATTATTTAGTAATCAAAGAAATGGAAATTAGAGTACATTCTGTTTAGACTTCTGGGAAGATGTTGGATTAGAGAGACATGGGACTCTCTTCTCTCCAGAAAAATAGCTAGAGGACAGGCAGAGATGGCCTGGAAAAAAAGGTTCTAGGGTATAGGATACCAGGGGAAGGCTGGACAGCACCCAGAAGGTTGTCCAGCAAAATGTCTCAATGGAAAGACTGTGAGTAGAACTGCAACTGCATCCACCAGCACCCTCCCCCTGCCTACTAGACAATTTTGAATTCTACGGCCTTGGACCAGCAACTATGGACAGAGGGGGCCACACTTATCCACTTCTCCAGGAAATGGGAGAGAGGGATGCAACCTAAGGCTGATTCAGCTTTTGGCCAACAAACTTGGTCTGCTGTGTCCCATGGGCACATCCAGGCCAGATGGGGCTGTGCCATTGTTTGCCTTGTGGCCAGTACAGGACTAAAGAGATCCAACCCTCTCAATCACCCTTCCTACTGACCAGGACTGTTTGTTGAGGACATAGAGCAGAGTGGAATTATTTCCTTCCCACGAAAAGGGAGGGAGCTGCCAGCAAAGGTTGGAGAACAGCCTCTGAGAAAGTTTGAATTGTGAGGCCCTGAATAGCCTCCAGGCAGGATACTCTATCTCATTGATTCAGGTGGTGTTGCAGCAAATACACTCCAATCAGGCTTTGAACTGAGAGGGCTGCTGAATAGTGCCATATGCTGGCATACCAACAAAATACATGAGCGGAAACTGAAAGTAAATAAGAGAGGCTTTTTTTGGCCTTTACAGCCTCCATCTTCAAGGCTCTTGGAAGCAAATCTGTAACACATTACTGGGTCCATTGCTCAGATTTGAGCAACTAACAGGGACAATCCTAAAGACCCAGAACAGGTTGAACCAAGAATCAAATAACACACAGCCTCCCACCACTAAATCCCTATGAAAGAGAAAAATATTGAGCATCAGAGTAAACTCACCATTAAAATCAGATGCCTAGACAGCAGCAAAAATTTACAAGCCATACTAAGAAAATGAAAGAAATGGCCCAAGCAAAGGAAATGTTGAAGCCCTAGATGAGACAAAGGATTTGAGACAACTAATCAGTGAGATGCACACAATTTCCAAAATCAATTAGTTGAAAGCCAATATGACTAAAGAAATAAATGACATCAAGAAGACACTAAGTGAGCACAAAGAATTTGAAAACTGAAATAGAAAAATAACAGCACTCACGGGAGGGAAAGACACAATAGGTGAGATCAAAAACACATTGGAGGCATACAATAGCAGACTCAATGGTAGAAGAAAGAATAAATGATACTGAAGACAGAACAGCTGAAATTGAGAGAAAAGGTTGAGTTAGGGGCTCAGGGAGTTGAATGATAACACAAAGTGTGACAACATACGGGTCATGGGAGTTGGAGAAGAGAAGGGAAAAGGAGCAGAAAGATTGTTTCAGGGAATAATAGCTGAAAATGTTCCAACTCATGAAAGAAATGACTTTACCTGTCCAAGTGCAGAGTACCCCAATCAGAGTCTATCCAAATAGATCTACTCCAAGAAACATACTCCTCAGAATGTCATATGTCAAAGATAAAGAGAAAATTCAGAAAGCAGCAAGGGAGAAGCAAACCATCACATACAAGGAATGCTCAGTAAAACTTAGGGTGGATTTCTCATCAGAAACCTTGGAGGGGAAAAGACAGTGGTATGATATAATTAGGATACTAAAAGAGAAAATTTGCCGGCCAAGAATTGTCCTTGCAAAATTGTCCTTCAGATATGAAGATGAGTTTAAAATATTCACAAACAGAAGCTAAGAGAATTTTTAAAAAAGAATCCACCTTTGCAGGACGTATTAAAAGGGAGTCTTACAGCCTGAAAGAAGAAATCAGGAGAGAGAGGCTTGGAGGAGCGTGTATAAGGCAAGAATAGAAGAAAGGATAACGGAAAGAGTAAAAAGGTAGACTAAAATATGACATATGAAATCTCAAGAATAAAATGGTGGAAGTAAATAATGCATTAACAGTAATATCATTGAATGTGAATGGATTAAACTTCCTCATCAAAAGATGAGGCTGACAGATTGGATAGAAGAAAAAACATTAGCCATCCATATGCTGCCTACAAGAGACTCAGATACAGGGATACAAACCAGCTGAAAGTGAAAAGTTGGAAAAAGATATTCCATGAAAAAAAAGTCCAGGGCGAGATGGCTTCACAGGTGAATTCTACAAGCATTTCGAGAAGAATTAACACCATTTCTGTTTAAACTCTTCCAAAAAAATTGAGGAGGAGGGAAAATACCCAACACATGTTATGAAGCCAACATTGCCCTAATTCCAAAGCCAGATAAAGACACTAGAAGAAAAGAAAATTACAGACCAATCTCTCTAATGAACATAGAAGCAAAAATTCTCAGCAAAATACTTGCAAATCCTATCCAATAGCATATCAAAAGACTTATATACATCATGACCAAGTGGGATTTATTCCTGGTATGCAAGGGTGATTCAACATAAGAAAATTAATTAATGTATTACATCACATTAACAAATTGAAAGGAAAAACCACATGATCATCTCAATTGATGCAGAAAAAGCATTCTACAAAATCCAGCATCCTTTCTTGATAAAAACACTTCTAAAGACAGGAATAGAAGGAAAATTCCTCAATATGATAAAGGCATATATGAAAAACACACAGCCAACATTGGTTCTCAATGAGGAAAGGTTGAAAACTTTCCCTCTAAGATAGGGAACAAGGCAAGGATGCCCACTGTCACCACTGTTACTCAATGTTGTGCAAGAAATTCTAGCTAGAGCAATTAGACAAAATAAAAGGCATCTAAAATAGGAAAAGAGGAAGTAAAACTCTCACTATTCACAGATTACACGATCCTATACTTAGAAGATTCTGAAATGTCTATCGCAAAGTTACTTGAGCTTTTAAACAAATTCAGCAAAGTGGTAGGATACAAGATCAACACACAAAAATAAGTAATGTTTCTGTACACTAGAACAATCTGAGGAGGAAATCAGGAAAAAAATTCCATTTACAACAGCAACAAAAAGACTCAAATACCTGGGAATCAATTTAACCAAAGATGTACAGGACCTATATTCAGAAATCTACAAAACCATGCTAAGAGAAATTAAGGACCTTTACAAATGAAAAGACATTGCATGTTCATGGAATGAACATCGTGAAGATGTCAATCCTATCCAAACTGACTTATAGATTCAATGCAATACCAATCAAAATTCCAACAGCCTACTTTACACAAATAGAAAAGGCAATTACCAAATTTGTTTGGAAGGGGAAGTGCACCCAAATAGGCAAAAGCATTGTAAAAAAGAACGATGTGGGAGGACTTTCACTGCCTGACCTTGAAACATCATACAAAGCTACAGTGGTCAAAACAGCATGATATTGGCATAAAGTTAGACATATTGATCAGTGAAATAGAATTGAGAGTCCAGAAATAAGCCCTCTCTATACACCAACTGGTTTTTGACAAACCTACCAAAGTCATGTAAATGGGACAAAACAGTCTCTTCCATAAACGGTCCTGGGAGAACTGGATATCCATAACCAAAAGAATGAAAGAGGATCCCTATCTTATTCCCTATACAAGAATCAACTCAAAATGTATCAAAGACCTAAATGTAAAAGCCAGGATGATAAAACTACTAGAAGAAAATTTAGGGAAACATTCAAGATCTTGTGAAAAGAGGTGATTTCTTGGATCTTTCACCCAAAGCACGAACAATATATTAAAAATAGACAAATGGGACCTCCTCAACATTAAACACCTTTGCACTTCAAAGGACTTTGTCAAAAGTGTGAAAAGGCAGCCAACTTAATGGGAGAAAATATTTGGAAATCACATATCCAGTAAGGATTTAATATCCATGATATCTAAAGAGATGCTACAATTCAACAATAAAAAGACAAATGACTTAGTTAAAAAATGGGCAAAAGACTTAGATACATGTCCAAAGAAGAAATATAAATGGTGAAAAAACACGAAAAAATATGTTCGTCACTAGCGATTAGGAAAAAGCTACAATGAGATAACATTTCACACCCATTAGAATGGCCACTATTAAAAATACAGGAAACTACAAGTGTTGGGGAGGATCCTTTGGCGAGATAGGAATGCTAATTCACTGTTGGTGGCAATGTAGAATGGCACAGCCACTGTGAAGGACTGGCAGTTCCTAAATAATTGAACATAGATTTGCCACATGACCCAGCATTACCACTACTAGGTATATACCCTAAGAACTGAGAGCAGTGACACGAACAGACATCTGCACACCGATGTTCATAGCGACGTTATTCACAATTGCTGAAAGATGGAAACAACCCAGCTATCCATCAATAAATGAATGGATAAACTGTGGTGTATACACACAATGGAATTTTACGCAGCTGTAAGAGGAAATGAAATTGTGAAACATATGACAACGTGGATGAACCTGGACATCATGTTGAGTGAAGCAGTCCAGACACAAAAGGACAAATAATGTATGATTGCGATATTATGAACTAGTTCATAATAAAATATAATTTTTGTAAACTCACAGAGTTAATAACTAAAATATAGGTCACCAGAAAATAGAATGCCATTAGAGATTGGAAAGCTGAGGATTAAACTGTAGAATTGGTAAAACAGTTGCTGATCTTTTGAAATGAATAGAAAAGGTGAAAGCAAAACCTTTTTGTTTTTATTTGTAACTAGCAGTGCCATTATATGGGTATGACAGTGGTTGAAAGAGCAAGTCTAAGGTCATGTATATTACTAGAAGGAAAGTTTAAAAATGTAACATGGGATATAGCATAGTAAAACCACATATGAAATATGAATATGGGTGATATTGCATATATAAGACTTTTTCTTTGAAACTGAATAAATGTATGTTAATGTTATGAGGTTTTAATATCAGGCCAAAAAAACCCAATTATGTTAAGTGAAAGAAACCAGACACAAAGTACTACATATTGTATGATTCCATCTATATAAAATGTAAATATAAATCAATTTATAAAGATGGAATTAGGTTAGTGGTTATGTAGGCCTGGGGAAGATTAGAGGGATTGAGAGGTGACTGCTAAGGGGTGTAGAGTTTTTCTTCTTGGAGTAATGAAATTGTTCTAAAATTTTTATGTAGTGATGAATGCACAACATTGTGATTATAATAAAAGCCATTGATTGTACACTTTGGATACATTGTATAGATTTTTGAATATATCTCAAACTCCTTTTTTAAAAAAGTATATATTTTTTGCCACTCAGGATACCATTTAGCCTATCATTTGTCATAATGTCTCAAAGACTCCCACTATTATTTGGTAAAAATTGACTCAGCTGTGTTTTTTTTTTTTTTTTTTTTTTTTTTTTAATATAGGGACAGGGACAGAAATTTAATTTTATTTATGAAGATCTGTAATTATTGGTTTTATAATATCTATTTCTTCTCTAGACCAGAACATTGAGGATAGGGACCATGTCTGTCTTTTTAATGGTGATAACCTCAGTGTTTAGCACAGGTTTCAACTCTGAAATTAGGCCCAAGTCCCCTCATTTGAGGTATTACCAATGTTTTTCAGCCCCATGCTTACAGATACTTCCTTGGGTACTTTCTACAGAGAGATAGGCATTAAATTATGTGGTCTTTTTTTTTATCTCCATACAGTATGTTGTCACTCTACCCCTTCTAAGCTGACAATGACTGTTGTTTTTTTAATGGAACTTTTACTAAAGAAATGGAAAAAAAAAACAAAACAAAAACCAAAAACAAACAAACAAACCAGTATCTTTGTTTTAATGGCCACGCTATAGGATTTTTGTTTTAAGTGAAGGAGTGTTTAGCAGTCTCTCTAGTATTACTGATTATTAATCAGAGTACGCAACCAAATTACGATGTAGCTTTTTCAAAATGTATATAGAGTAGATGGAACATAGGGCTTTTTTAGGGCATTAGAGTTGTTCTGCATGATGGTGCAATAATGGATACAGGCCATTTTAAATTTTGTCAAAACCTATAAAAGTGTATGATGCAAAATGTAAACCATTGAATACGATTGGTAGCAATGCTTCAATATTTGTATACTAATTTTAACCAATATACCATCCACATGTAAAATGTTATTAATAGGGGAGAATGGAAAAGGGGGAGAGCATTGGGTATATGGGAATCCCCTATATTTTCTATGTGACTTTTCTGTAACCTAAAGCTCCTTAGAAGATAAAATGAAAAAAAAAAAAAAAGACACTGGGGGAATATACAGAAGAAATTGTCACTGTACATACAAGATAACATCTTACAGTGATGAAAAACGCAATGTATAAAAAAAATTATTTCAATTTAAAAACTTTTTATTTTTGTATTTTATTTTTTAATTATTTTATTTTGATTTGATTTTTTTTTGGCTTTGTTTTTGGAGAGGTTTTGGATCACAGAAGGGTGATCCTCTGTGGCAGAGGAGGATCACTGGTACGGGGTGTTGGTGATGGGATGTGTAGAGTGGGGTGCACCCTGGGCATGCCTCTAAGGCAAATGAATATGTTCAAGTGTTCATGGGGCATTGTCTTGGTGGGTGGAGACCCACACAATAACCTAAAGAATGTTGAATTCCCATCCTGGGGAGTTCTGCTACGTTCTCTAATAGAAAAAAAAAAAGTACATCTCTGTAGCCATCCCCAGAAATTTTGATTGGGTAGCTCTATCATGGGGTATTTTTGTTGTTTATGGGATTCAGTTAG